>CAUYPK010026389.1:0-80080 GCA_963574355.1 Loris lydekkerianus | reverse complement strand
AAACCAGGGAAAGACCCAACAAGAAAAGAAAATTATAGACCAATATCACTAATGAATATTGATGCTAAAATACTCAATAAGATCCTAACAAACAGAATCCAACAACACATCAAAAAAATTATACACCACGACCAAGTGGGATTTAACCAAGGGTCTCAAGGCTGGTTCAATATACGTAGATCTATAAATGTGATTCAACACATAAACAAACTAAAAAATAAGGACCATATGATTCAATTGATGCAGAAAAAGCTTTTGATAATATCCAGCATCCCTTCATGATCAGAACACTTAAGAAAGTTGGTATAGAAGGGACATTTCTGAAACTAATAGAGGCCATCTACAGCAAACCCACAGCCAATATCGTATTGAATGGAGTTAAATTGAAATCATTTCTACTTAGGTCAGGAACCAGGCAAGGTTGCCCATTGTCTCCATTGCTCTTTAACATTGTAATGGAAGTTTTAGCCATTGCAATTAGGGAAGAAAAGGCCATCAAGGGTATCCACATAGGGTCAGAAGAGATCAAACTTTTTTTTCATTTCTTTTCTTTCTCTTTCCACCCTTTCTTTACTGGGTGGTGTGACTCAACAGTGGTCTGGCAGGTTGACTGCAGTAGTAGCCTGGCTCAAAGAGGCCAGGAAAACTTTCTACTTTTGGCTCCACAAAGAAAGTAGTAGGAAGATCATGCTGCAGAACTTTTCTACTTTTCTTCTTTTTTTCCCTTCCTTATTCAGTTTTTCTTTCTTGGTTTTTGCATCACTCTTTTTCATCTCTTTCTATTTTTGGACAGAGGAAAAGTCTGGCTGTGTACAGATATGTAAGGAGTGCCTGATTTTGAGAAACCCACCCAATTCAGCTCTTCACAACCCTTAAGCTATAGATGTGGACTTAGCACCATGCTAAACAACAACATCTCTTCTATCATGCTCATCCTCCCTTCCTGTCCTCCATCTCACCTATTCTTCAATTTTATCCTATTAGCCCCCTTCCCCCCCATTTTTTTGCCTTTCATTCTTTTCTTTCTCTTTCTTTTGTTTTCCCCCTACTCTTCTCCCACCACTTTCATTTTTACTTTCCTTTTCTCTTCTTCTTTTTATCCTTTCCTCTTGCTTCTCTTTCTTCTTGTAATCCTTCTCCACCTTCTCACCCCATACCAAGAGGACTCTTCCCCACCTAAACTCTGAGACAAGGTAATTTGAAGCAATGGAGGAAGTGAGAAGGAAAAAGTTGCACAAGGAAGTGAATAAGAAGAAAGCACACATGAGGAGGAACCAAAAGAAAAAATCAGGGATCATGAATAACCAAATTAGAACAACTTCTCCAAGGGACCACAGGCAATTTTTAAAGAAGACTCCTCCAATAAAGAATTAATGGATTTTGGGCAGCACCTGTGGCTCAAGGAATAAGGTGCTGGACCCATATACTGGGGGTGGTGTGTTGAAGACTGGCCCCAGTCAAAACTGCAAAATAATAATAATAATAATAATTAATGGATTTGACAGAAAGGAAATTTAAAATATGGATGATTAAGGCAATAAAGGGATTGGAAGGAAAAATGTAAAGACAGAACCAAAACTCAGACAAGAGATATGTAGAACATAGAAAAGATTTAGATGAGCTTAAAGAAATGAAGAAGAAAATCATGGAAAGTGTCAAAACTAGATTAGACCATGAAGAAGAAAGAGCATCATAGTTAGAGGATAAAGTCTTTGTGTTAACATAGGCAGTAACAGAGTCAGAAAAGAAGAGAGAGAAAGCAGAGCAGTCACTTAGAAAACTATGAGATGCCATGAAGCATTCAAACATATGGATAATAGGAATCCCTGAGGGGGAAGAAGATTGTCCCAAAGGTATGGAAGCCCTACTGGAGACTACCATAAATGAAAACTTCCCAGGTTTTACTAAAGATCCTGAAACACTCCTTTCAGATGGATATCAAACCCTGGGTCATCTCAAGTCTAACAGAAGCTCTCCAAGACACATTGTAATGAACCTGTCCAAGGTCAAGATGAAGAAGAAAATCCTGAAAGCAGCTAGGAATAAGGGCAAATTGACCCACAAGGGCAAAACCATTAGTTTGATAGCAGAGTTTCAACTGAAACCTTCTAGGCCAGGAAAACATGGTCACCCACCCTCAACATCCTTAAAAAAAAAACAAATAATTTTCAGCCTAGAATCATGTATCCTGCTAAATGTAGCTTCAAAATTGTTTGCACATATACAAGCATGGAGGAAATTTATCACAAGAAGACCAGCTCTACAGGAAATGCTTGGACCCATTCTCAATACTGTACATCAGAATGGACCACCACTAAAGTAAACATCTAGAAGCCAAAGGCCAGAATTTAGCTTTAACAATGTCACAAAGGATTAAACTACACAATAAACTATATCACAGTAAGGTGAATAGAATTCTACCACAACCATTGATACTTTCAATAAATGTCTATGGATTGAAATCCCCTCTGAAGAGGCACAGGCTGGCTTATTGAATGAAAAAACACAAGCCATCCATATGCTGTCTCCAGGAGATACATATAGCCCTGAATGACAAATCAAGACTCAGGGTTAAGGGATGGAAAACAGTAAATGGAAATGAGAGGAAAGGAGGAGTTATAATCTTATTCTCAGATACAAGCAGATTCAAAGCAACTTTAGTTAAAAAAGACAAAGATGGACACTTCATACTGGTCAAAAGAATAATACAAGAATACATTGCAATACTAAACATTTATGCACTTAAATGCTCCCAGATTTATGAAACAGGCTTCGAGGGGTCTGAGCAATATGGTATCTCATAACACCTTACTAGTTGGGAACTTCAACAGCCCTCTGGCAGAACTGGACAGATTCCCTAAACTGAAACTAAACAGGGTTACAAAGGACTTAAGCATAACCATGGATCAAATGGGATGAATAGAACATATATAGAACATACCATCCCAAAGGAAAAGAATATACTTTTTTATTATCAGCTCATGGCACATACTCCAAAATAGATCACATCCTAGGATACAAATCAAACCTCAGCAAAATTTTAGAAATAGAAATTATACCATGTCTCTTCTCAGATGACAAGGCCATAATGGTAAAGCTCAACTCCAACAAAATTGTTCATCCCCACATAAAGTCTTGGAAACTAAACAACCTTATGCTAAATGATAGTTGGATTAAGGAAGAGATTAAAGAATAACTTGTAAATTTGTTAAAACAACAATGAAGACACAAGTTACCATAACCTCTGGGATACAGCAAAAGCAGTCCTGGGAGCAAAATTTATCACACTAGATGCCTGCCTTCAAAAAACAGAAAGTGAATGCATCAGCACACTCACAAACCACCTTATGGAACTGGAAAAAATAAGAACAATCTAACCCTAAACCAAATAGAAGAAAAGAAACAGCCAAAATTAAATCAGAGATTAATGAAACAAAACAACACACACACACAAAAAAAAAAAATTCAAAAAATTAATGAAACAAAAAGTTGTTTTGTTTTGTTTTTTTAAGTAAATAAAATAGATAAACCCTTGGCCAGACTTAATAGAAACAGAAAAGTAAAATCTCTAGTAACCTCAATCAGGAATGATAAAGGAGAAATAACAACAGTGCCACAGAGATACAAGAGATTATCTATGAATACTACAAGAAACTATATTCCCATAAATTTGACAATGCAGAGAAAATGGATCAATACGTGGAATCACACTATCTCCCTAGACTTAATCAAAATGAAATAGACCTTCTGAACAGACCAATTTTAAGCACTGAGATCAAAGAAACAATAAAATAACCCCAACAAAAAAATGCCCTGGTCCAGATGACTTCACACCAAAATTCTATCAAACCTTCATAGAAGAGCTTATACACTGTACTGCAGAAATTATTCCAAAAGATTGAGGAGGAAGGAATCTTACCTAACACATATTATGAAGCAAACATTATCCTGATACCAAAACCAGGAAAAGACCAAACTAAAAAGGAGAACTTCAGAACAATTTTACTAATGAATATAGATGCAAAAAAATCTCAATAAAATCCTAGTGAATAGATTATAGCTTCATTTAAAAAAGTCATGAATCACGATCAAGTAGGATTCATCCCAGGGATGCAAGGCTTGTTTAACATACACAAATCCATAAATATAATTCACCATATCAACAGGAGCAAAAAAAAGACCATATGATCCTCTCAATGATGCAGAAAAAGCATTCGATAAAATTTAACATCCTTTCCTAATTAGAACACTGAAAAATATAAGCATTGGTGGCACATTCTTTAAATTTATCAACGCTATCTATGACAAACCCAAGCTAATATTATACTGAATGGAGTAAAACTTAAAGCTTTTCCACTCATGACTGGAACAAGACAAGGGAGTCCTCTATTGCCACTATTATTCAACATAATGCTGGAAGTTCTAGCCAATACATTCAGGCTAGAAAAGGAAATTAAAGACATCCAAATGGGGGCAGAGGAGGGGAAACTCTCTCTCTTTGCCGATGATACAATTTTATATTTAGAGACCCCAAAAACTCAACCACAAGACTCCTGGAAGTGATCAAAAAATACAGTAATGTCTCAGGATATAAAATCAATGCCCTCAAACCAGTAGCCTTTGTATATGCCAAAAACAGCCAAGATGAGAAGGAAATCAAGGTCACAATACCCTTCTCAGTAGCTCCAAAGAAAATAAAATACCTAGGAATACACTTAGGTGAAGAGGTGAAGAATCTTTATAGAGAAAACAATGAACCCCTAAGAAAAGAAATAGCAGAAGATATTAACAAATGGAAAAACATACACATGCTCATGGCTGGGAAGAATCAACATTTTTAAAATGTCTATATTTCCCAAAGCAATCTACAGATTCAATGCTATCCCTATTAAAATACTAACATCATACTTTCAAGACTTGGAAAAAATAATTCTTCATTTTGTATGAAACTGGAAAAAACCCATGTAGCCAAGGCAATTCTTAATAATAAAAACAAAGCTGGGGGCATCAGTCTACCAGATTTTAGGCCATGTTACAAGGCATAGTGATCAAAACAGCATGGCGTTGGCAAAAAGCTAGAGACATAGACTTTTGGAACTGAATAGAAAACCAAGAGATGAAACAAACTTCCTACAGCCACCTAATCTTTGATAAACCAAACAAGAACATACACTGGGGGAAAGAATCCCTATTCAATAAATTGTGCTAGGATAACTGAATATCCACATGTAAAAGACTGAAACTGAACGTATACCTTTCTCCACTCTAAAAAATTGATTGAGGATGGATAAATGACCTTAATCTAAGGCATGAAACAATTGAAATCCTCAAAGAAAGTGTGGGGAAAACACTGGAAGCTATTGGCCTGGGGAAGGACTTTATGAGGAAGACTTCCATGGCAATCCCAACAAAAACAACAATAAATAAATGGGACTTAATGAAACTGAAAAGCTTCTGTACAGCTCAGGTGACAACAACTAAAGCAAACAGACAACCTACAAATTGGGAAAGAATATTTGCATATTTTGTTCAGACAAAAGCATGATAACTAGGATCTACAGAGAACTCAAATTAATCCACATTAAAAAAAGCCAACAATCCCATATATCAATGGGCAAGAGACATGAATAGAACATTCTCTAAAGAAGACAGACGAATGGCTAACAAACATATGAAAAAATGCTCATTATCCCTAATTATTAGAGAAATGCAAATCAAAATCACCCTGAGACACCATCTAACCCCAGTGAGAATGGCCCACATTACAGAGTCTCAAAACAGCAGATGCTGGCATGGATGTGGAGAGAAGGGAACGCTTTTACACTGCTGGTGGGACTGAAAACTAATACAACCATTTTAGAAGGAAGTATGGAGAACCCTCAAAAAACTCAAACTAGACCTCCAATTTGATCCTGCCATCCCATTGCTGGGCATCTACCCAGATGGAAGGAAAGTGCCACAGGGACACTTGCACCAGACTGTTTATTGCAGCTCAATTTACAATTGCCAAAATGTGGAAACAGCCTAAATACCCACCAACCCAGGAATGGATTAACAAGCTTGGTATATGTACACCATGGAATATTATTCAGCCATTAAGAAGGTGGAGACTTTACAGTCTTTGTATTAACCTGGCTGGATGTGGAACACTTTATTCTCAGTAAAGAATGAAGAAACAAGAATCCTATGTACTCAATTTTGATATGAGGACAATTAAGGTCCTAGTACATGGGTGGGGTGATGGATGGGGAGAAATGAGAAAGGGAAGTAGGGAGGGGGTGGGAGGACAAGGGGTGTGGTACCAATTTTGGAGGTGGACACAATTATAAGATGGTCCTTATCTAACAAAAGTGATCAGTGTAACCTGGTTCTGTGTACCCTCAATGAATCTTCAACAGTAATTAAAAAAAAAAAAAGGAAGGAAGGAAGGAAGAGAGGAAGGGAGAGAGAGAAGGAAGGGAGGGAGGGAGAGAGGGAGGGAGGGAGGGAAAATAAGAAAGAAAGAAGAAAAGAGAAGAGAAGAAAAGAGAAGAAAAGAGAAGAGAAGAAAAAGAAAATGAAAATGAAAAGAAAAGAAGGAAGGAAGAAGGAAGGAAAGAGGAAGGAAGGAAGGAAGAAGGAAGGAAGGAAGGAAGGAAGGAAGGAAGGAAGGAAGGAAGGAAGGAAGGAAGAAGGAAAGAAGGAAGGAAGGAAGGCAGTCAGTCAGTCAGTCTTGGGCACATATTGAGTTTTGGAAAACTGAAGGTCTAAAAGAGATTTGCTCATATTCACTCACTAATCACTTTGTCACCTCACAACTGAGCTGACACACTTTTGTACTTTCATTCTTTTTTAGTCACTATCCAATCACTCACTTCTCTGTTTTCTGTAGCAGTCTGCCAGTACAGAGTAAGATATGGGATTCTAGGGGGTTAGTGTATTGCATTCCTCTTTGCTATAGAGTTTAGAATCAACTGATCAGTAAATGCAGAAATTGGAGGGAAGGGGGACACATGTCACTTTTTTACTGATAGCTAGTCTATCCAGTCTTTGGCCAGGGCTGGGTTGAACCTGCCAACCTGTCACCTCCAGCATATGGGACCAGCGCCCTACTCCTTTGAGCCACAGGCACCACCCGGTAGATAGTCTATCACTGTGTTCCACCTGTCTTGAGAGCAAGACTTTTCTTTAGATCCATTATTGCTCTTCTGGGTGTCATTCTGGGACCAACAATGTTCAGTGTAGCCTTCATCACAACAAGGTTCTGAAACTTATTAAGAAAATCCACTAAACTAAGCCATTTTCTAGTTTACTCTGTTATAAAGGTTAAAAGCTTACTTCCTATTCCATTCCCCACCATTAATTATGTCAAGGTATGCTATTCAAAATAGTTTATCCAATTATTTGCAAATAGATTAAGAGGAAGAATTATCTATTAAGGGGAAGGCTCAATTTTTAATATAATCCACATCTAATAACATATCTCTGGAAAAATTAAAGCTCAAAATATCAAATGAACATGCAAGTATAAATTGGAAGAAAAAAAATCAAGTAAATTACGTCTGAGTTTATCCTTTTCAAGTTATTTTTGTTTTCCATTTAAGACACAGCAGTTTCATTTCAATGCCTGTGTGGATATGTGTTTTGTCAGCAGCTTCAGTCTACACACTCTTCCACATAATAGATATATTTCTTGTTTTTCAAATGCTGAGCTAGTCTTTCAGTGGTTCTTCTATTAAAGAGTCCAAAATATCACACAGATGAAGAACACAACCCAAGTTAGCATCCAAACCTCATAGCTGCCTTGAGCAAAATTATGTTCTTAGAATAAACATAGGAGTTAATTCATTAGATATCCAAGTTAATGATGCCAAAACTCAAAGCACAACATCAGTGATTCTAGAGGAGGAAAAGAAGAATGCAGTTGTCTTGGTTTCAACCATGCTGCTAAAAACATATGGTAGTGTTTATTAACAAAAATAAGATTCTGTAACGTTCAGTGGCTTCATACAACAGAAGTTCATTTTATGCTTACGGGCTTATGGGTAGTAGTGTGGGCATGGGAAATGAAAGGCTCCTCTCTAAGCAATCTTCTTCTTCTTTTTTTTTTTTGTTTTTTGTTTTTTGTTTTTTAGACCGCGTCTCATTTTTTTGCCCTTGATAAAGTGCTATGGCATCATAGATTACAGCAAGTTCAAACTCTTGAGCTCAAATAATTCTCCTGCCCCAGCCTCCTGAGTAGCTGGGACTACAGGTGCCCACCACCACACCTAATTTGTTTTCCTAACTTTAGTAGAGATAGGGTCTTGCTTTTGCTGAGGCTGATCTCAAAATTCTGAGCTCAATCAATGTACCCACCTTGGCCTCCCAGACTGCTGGGATTACAGGTGTGAGCCCCACACCCAGCATTATGCAATCTTATAGGGACTGTAGACTTCATGGAAAGGCTCTGACAGTCACCTGGAGCATTTATGTTCAAATAGTTAAATGGTATAGAGAGCTGAATACAAAGGGGGGTTTTATGGATCAGGCTTATAAATGGCATATATCATTTCCACTCATATTCCTTTAGTCAAAACATAGTAACCTGTCCAATCTAACTACAAGGAGGATTTGAAAATGTAGGTTACATGTCTGCAAGGAGAAAATATATTGGTTGTCCCTACAGCATCAGTTTATGACTAATCTATAGCATACATTCAGTAGATATATCCTTCATGCTTCATGATATATCCATCATTATAATAGCATAATTTACCAAATTTTTGATAACATGGTAAAAATCCACCTAAGTGCAATGTCTCTGCTCTCAGAAAGTGACATTAACATTTCTTTCTTCAAAATTTAAAAATGTGTACTCTTAACTTCATTCACTAAGGCTTATTCTTTCTCAATCAGAATATTCCAAACTTCAATTTCTTTCACAACCCACTAATTTTGTTTCTCCAATGCTGCACCAAATGTGCATTTTGCCTAACAACATAATTTCCATACTTTCCTTTGAGCATGAATTTTCCTGTGCGACAGTAGTCACCACTACTTTGGTAATGGAATTTCTTATGCCTATAGAAGAGAGGTAGCCCCCTCATCTCTGTTTGCTTAAGTCAGAGAGTGATCTTCAACATATATATGAACTGAAGCTCCTATTGCTGTTTCATACGTATACATTCTTAGTGGCTTGTAAATGTCTCAACTTGAAGCATTGTGCCCTAGGGAACACAGATTTTGCTGAGATATAAAATGTTCCCTATTTCAAATATGCACCTCTGCTGCATGTTTTACCATTATTCCATTAATATTCTCTTTTCCAGTGAGAAACTGCTATTATTTTCAGGAAAATTATTGGATATTCTAATTCTTTAATCTGTTTGTAAAGTTAGCTCTTTTATCTTCCACCGTAATTGTGAGTTTCACTGTTTCTTAGACTTGAGCCATTATTTTTTTTTAACTTTGCTTTCTAAATCAGATATTATGTTTTTATTCTCTAACATATTCTTTTAGATATTGTCATGGGGTCTTTATATTTGTTTATAAATATATAAATTGAATAATACAATTTTTTTTTATAAAATCGAAAAATTCTGGGTTCACTGAAATCAACCAGTGACACCAAAAAGGAAATTCCATTCCTTCCATCTTCTTGAGTTGAAAATGCCACCAGTAAAATTATTCTTTTATATCAATAGGTAAAGCAGATTAGTCTCAATCTGTTATAGTCTCGTCTTTTGTCAGGCAGTGACTTCTTGTTCATATTCTTGTAAGATAAAGTTTATCTGGGGTTTATCTTATAAAAGTACAGTTATTCAAATAGCCAGTAACTCTTTGAATCATTTCTAAAATATTTCTGCTTTTACTCTCAAACATGTCCATATTGATAATTTAAAAGTCAAAATAGCAGACCATCTTTCAAATTGCAGTTGAAAATTTCAGCGGGTTATTTTCAATTGATTGTATAATTAATCATATATGCAACATTAATATCATTGTGATTGTTTGGGATATGATTTGGATCAAACGTGGTAAACAGTAATGTTACCTGTGGACTCCAGACTAGATGAGGATGAGAAAAGTTGGAAAGTTCCCTGCTTATTTTGAATCCCAACTCATTAGTATGTGCCTAAATTGTACTTCTCTTGATAAATACAGTGTGTGCCCATTGGCATCATTGATAAAGTCCCTCTTTAGACATTCAGATGGAATTAAACATACTGTTCTTCACTGCCACCATGAATTCTGCACAAATCTAGTAAGAGTGTCCATGCTAAGTTATTACATTGTTTCTTTTCTATTTTCTAGAGTCTTTGCCATGGATAGTAGTAGTATCCAAAAATTTATATTAGATAAGTTCTTAATAACTCAAAAAAACCTAAACATATATTTAATTAATAATTATTATATGAGTTATTTATGTAGTTATTTGGCTTTAGATTAAAGGGAAATATAAGGCAAACCCTTGATTATAGTAAAAACTGTCTAATGGTATCTAGGCTTGCCTTTTCTAGCATCTTGAAGTAGAAATCTGGAATAAGGGAATGGGCTGTTAACTTTCTCATATTTTTACAGCATTTTTTCCTGGGGATAGGCCACATAGTACCTAGAAGAGAAGTTAAAATCCAGATACATGCCTGCATAATTATGTGCTGTAATAACCAGATATAAGAGAATAGAATTGCTGTTGCCATGCAACTACAGATTAATTTCCAGAAGTTTTCCTGATCAAGGATAGGAGAAGCTGCATAGCCTTAGACTTATCAACCATGAGGTCTGGAAATAGTTTGCTGGTCATAGTCACTGATAACTAGCATGCATTGGACCTCTCTGCTTACTATGACTCCTTTCTGTCTAGACAGAAACCACTGTCAGACTTGTACAATGACAGCTCTGGTGGCCATTCCAGAAAAAGAGTTCCAAAATTGCTTTGAAGGGTATACTAGGCACTGGTGTCAGTGCAGAGCTTCCCAAGGGCAGATGTAAAGTGAACATAGTCATATTCAGCAATGAGTTATGTATCTAAGCATAGATACTATTAGGATGAGTTCCCAAACTTAACTGTCCAAGCTCATACTATTCAAAAATTTCAGAGTAAGACTCTTGTTCATTTTTATATTAATTGTATTGTGTAGAATATTGCAAAAACTTCCTTTGGCTTTGAAGATAATGATGGTTGGACATAGGCTGACTGAAATAATTTAATTTGTCACTATAAGTGCTTGGCTTAAATATACTTTCTATAACCTAAAGATTAAAGTGGTCTATGAGCATCATCATTTCTCCCTTCTCTCTCTTTCCTTTCTTCTTCCCTGGCTTCCTTCCTTCTCTTTAATTTCATTTGGTTATTGAATTGTTGAAAACTAATAAAGATGCCATAACATTTCCAGACAGGACACTGCAAAGTCTGAGAGAATCTAGGCTGCTTTTATGGCTTATGCCTCTCCTCCTTGTCCTTCCTTTTCTTCTTCTTCTTTTTTCTTCCTCTCCTTGTCTCCTTTTTCTCCCCCTCAATTAACAGTATAAATAAATAAAAATCAAGAGTGAAATCTCATTTACAATAGCTGCTAAATTAAAGCAAAAAACATAGAGATGGGTTTAATCAAGGAGATGAAATATCTCTGCAAGGAAAACTAGGAAACACCAATGAAAAAAATTATAGATGACACAAACATGTGGAAAACATCCCATCTTCATGATTGGAAGAATTAACACAGTTAAAATGACCAATCTGCCTAAACCAGTACACAGGTTCAATGAAATCTCTATCAAAATGCCAACATAATTATTTCCCAAATTAGAAAAACAATTATAAAGTTCATATAAACTTAAAAAGAGCCCAAATGGACAAAGAAATATTGAGCAAGAAGAACAAGGCTAGAAGCATCACATTGCTTGACCTTTAATTATACTACAAGGCTCTAATAACCCAAACTGCATGGTATAGGCATAAATTAAACACATAGAAAAATGGAATAGAATAGAGAACCCAAACATAAAGCCATATACTTACAATCAACTGCTCTTTGACAAGGTCAACAAGAACATGCACAGAGAAAGTAAACCCTTTTCAATAAATGCTGGGAAAACTGGAAAGCCATATGTGGAAGAATGAAATTGGACCCTTACCTCTCACCATATGCAAAAATTAACTCAAGATGAATTAAAGACTGTAATGTGTGATCTAAAACTGTAAAATAAAACCTAGGAGAAAATCTTCTGCATGTAGATCTAGGCAAAAAAATTATGACTAAGACCTCAAAAGCACATACAGGCAACAAAAACAAAAAGAAACAAATGGGGCTTAACTAACCTAGAAAGCTGCACAGCAAAAGATATAATCAAAACAATAAAGAGATAACTTGAAGTATGAGTGAAAATATTTGCAAACTGTACATCAAATAGGGGACTGATATCCAAAATTCACAAAGAACTAAACAATAACAAAATTACCCCAAGTAAAAGTAGACTAAGGACACAAATAGATATTTTTCAAAAGAAGAAAAATGAATGACCAAGAAGCACATGAAAAAATGTTCAGCATCACCAATTATTAGATAAATGCAAATTAAAACTACAATGTGATAATCATCTTACACTAGTCAGAAAAATTATTACTAAAAAGACAAAACAAAAACAAAAAACAGATATTGGCAAGGATTTGGAGAAAAGGAGGAATTCTCTTTTCACAGCATAGGCACAGTATACCAAGTATTGTCTCAATAGCTTCGTTGATGCAGAGATAATTAATTAATTAAATATGTTCATTGGTACACACATAATCTAGCTGTACTGTTAGACTGATAGAGACTAAGAAAACATAGCGTTTCTAACATTTATTTGAAATTATTATCTACTTGACTTTGTAGCTAATCCTTGCCTTAGTTGAGCAGATATTAGGTTTGCACTGTAATTTAACAGAACTTTATTGTTTGGGAAGGAAAGAATAGTAAGTGAAAACTCTGAAGCAACTTTTAAAAAGCTAATGAATTTAATTTGATCTTTCAGTCCAAAGGCAATTTGGCAGCCAGCAGCATGAACCTATTCATCAATGAAGAAAGTGGGGTAGGCATGAATAACAACATCTAACTGTTAGGTCAGCAGTGCTGACCTCTCTGACTGATCATCAACAGCACAAATTGTAGAGTGAGATAATCATGGTTCAAACATCCGCCAATCATCCACCAGCTCTATGGCCTGGAATACTTTTCTTAAACATCTCCAGATCTGGGTTTCCTCATCTTTTGAATATAAATGAACATTGTGATCTTGTAATGGAAATTTAAAAAATACTATGTGTGTTAAAAAATGTCAACCACTGTTATTTACTGCTATTATTTCTGTTGATATTTTCATTATCATATCAGCAATATGCTACAAGAAAATAAAAAATTGTAACTATTTCACGGTCCCTGATGCAAAGATATCAAATGCAAAGAGTTTACATAAAATGGACTTTCAAGGGGGAATAGGATCCAGGGTAAATCATAAAATGCATGAAGTGAACATAAAATGGGAAGTAGTTTTTTTTTAAGTCAGTTAAGAGAGCACAACCTGAGATAATAACAATTTAATATAAACCAGTTTTAAACATCATTATGAATTAAGTGCTTTGAATTTTTTTCTTTATAATTTCTAGAATGAAGAATTGTTACCATCTTTTTGCTGATAAACACACTGAGGCTAGAGAAGAATATTTAACTTGTTGAAACTCCTAAGAAATAACAGGTAAAAGATAGTTAAAACCCCTGTGTCTAGAAGCGAAACTAGTGCTTTTGTCAGCCCTCAGGTAGAAAATGACAGGGGCTTTAATCTACTTTACCAGGATTATGGAATATAGACAAAGGGCATGAGACCTATGTCTATATTTTTATTGGTTGGTAGTCACTTACCAGATTACTGGTTAGGTACTTAGCTTATATTCACAACTTTGAAAGAACAATTCAAAATAATACCACATTTATAACCTAAAGTATAGATTTTATGAACATCAAAATTTACAGGGTGTGGGCAAACGTGTGTGTGTCTCTGTGTGTGCATAAGTTTAAATCTTTTGATACATTGATCAGCAGGAATTTAAGGTATGTTTTAATGAGTGGACGTAAGTATATATGTAAGTATATATGTCCCTAAGTATACACTGCTTGAAAACTGATTTTTTTATTGATTGAGTTGCCCAGTTATACTGTAATTACATTCTGAATAATGAAATAATCATTGGCATATAAAGTTTTGCTTTGACCGATTTAAATGGCCACTCAACATGTTAATATTGAAAAGGAGATATAAAACTCTAAAATAATTTGAAGCTAAAATAAAACTAATAAAACTAAATCAAACTAGAAATTTGATTGGAGTGAAATTACTATATATGAATATATACATATATATTATATATAGTGTATATATGTAGTATATACATGTATACATTAGTATTACTTTTAAGACAAAGTTTTTTTAGTCACACATTATTCAAACAACTAAGAAGACTTAATTTTATTTGCTATAAAATAATGTACATTTTATTTAAATTGTTATTAATTGGAATTGGTATATTTGATATAAACATTTTATGCAACTATAAACTAAACCCCATAAATAAACTAGTAGCAATACAAAGTGAAATGTCTATATTCTTTGTTTTCCTCAAAAAAATTTTTATTTCCAAAATTATAACTCTGTAGGTTCTTCATGTAGTCAGATTATCAGGGAGTAGATGTCATAACATTAGGACACACTGATTTTTATAAGAAAAAATATGCTGCATTTTTTTTTTTAATGTTAGAGACAGAGTCTCACTTTGTTACCCTCGTAGAGTGCAGTGACATCACAGCTCATAGCAACCTCCAGCTCTTGAGGCGATTCTCTTACCTCAGCTTCCTGAGTAGTTGTGACTACAGGCACCCACCACAACGCCAGGTTTTTTGTTGTTGTTGCAGTTTGGCCAGTGCTGGGTTTGAAACTGCCACCCTGTGTATACGGGGCCGGTGCCCTACTCACTGAGCCACAGGCACTGCCCAAAATATGCTGCCTTTTTAATTCCTTCTTTTTTTCCTTCCTTTGTCCATAAATATTAGACTTAATTATATATGTATTATAATTTATTAGATTGATTTTAAATTCATTTAAAATCTCTGCAATCTCTGTATTCATTTAAATACCTGTATTTAATAAAAGTGTTATTAATTTACACTATATAAATTATTTTCTAAAATTTTTGTCATTATACTATATTACCAAGAAACAAGAGATGATTATTATTTTCATAGAACGTCCAGCTTTACTCTTTTCTAATGGAAGAATTTAGAAAAAATGGAATGGAAGGAACAAATTCTTTGGGGGTTTTTCCACAATACTATTAGTATTAACAATGAAAAAATCTCATCATATGTATTTATATCTAAACATCCTAGAAAGAAATTTAAGGCCAGGTGCAGTGGCTCACGCTGTAATCCTACTACTCTGGGACACAGAGGCAGGTGAATTGCTTGAGCTGAGGAGTTTGAGACCAGCAACCAATAGGGAGACCCACCTCTACTAAAAATAGAACAATTAGTGTTGTGGTGGGCACTGTAGTCCCAGCTACACCAAAGGCAAGGAGGCAAGATGATCGCTGGAGCCCAAGAATTTATGGATGCTGTGAGCTATTACACCACAGCACTCTACCCAGGGTGATAGAATGAGACTCTGGATAAAAAAAATAAATAAATAAATAAAATAAGGAAGAAAGTAAGGAAGGAACAAAGGAAGGAAGGGAGGGAGGAAGGGAAAGAAAATAATAGAATTTCTCACTACCTAAGAAGAGACACTACCATAATTAAACAATAAAAAAATAAGTAAATAAAAATCTGTTTTCTTCAAACATGCTCCTGTCATTCTTCAAGACCCAAGTGCTTTCAGAAGGATAGGAATAACAGCATTTTAATTTAGGTTTATGTGACATGAAGTTAATGCCAAAGTTACCAAAACCACTCTGGCTTTCTACTAATATGGCATTTTTCCCAATGGATTATTCTAGTAATTGGGCTGGTCTCAAATTATTTTCAGAAATAAATAACAGAGTATTCTTGTGACTTTAGGAAAATCTTGAATGTGCATATAATTTGTTTTATTAGAAAGATATTATAACCATAAATATATTTTTATTTGAACATTTTTATTAGATCATGAGAAAAAAAAGCCTATATACACTCAGCTTACCATCTGCATTAACACTGCATTACCTCAGCTTTCTTCACAAATGCAAATCATTGTCTTCATCTATAACAATTTGTTATACCAGAAAATTCATGCTCAGGAAGACAGCGGTTGTAAACCACATTATAGTTTGTTTCAGGGACATCCTAAATAACCCACTGAAATATATGTAAGATTGTTCAAATTTGTTTGTAGATAACATCAAACAACTGTTTACTCTTCAAGCATTTGAAATTTTCAATTGCTGTATTCACCAAATCTGAAATATTTTATCATATTTGTTACTCAATCTTAATCAAATTCCTGCACTGAACGATCTACCTTAAAGCAGAACCCAAATCCTCATAAATATTCCTGAGTAATCCTAAAGCATTGACAAAATGGTACTTTCCTTTACTGAAATATGCATTAAACCCAGGTTTGATTTAGCAACATGCTATCTTGGTGATATTTCTGAGAAAACACCATTTGATAAAAGCTTAGTCTTATTTTCTACTACCATGTGTATAAAATATCACTGCAGATAAACAAACTGCTTTAGCTTATATAATTCTAAAAAAGAGGATATTAGCAGGATGTCTGTGACGTTCCTCCTGTATTCATGTCTTCAGTCCCTGTCTGCAAATTATTATTAACATATTTTTATTATAGTTTAATTTATAGCCTGAACCTCAAATTGCAGGTATAATTGGAGAACATTTTATTATCACATTATCTTTGTATTACAACCATGAAGGCTAGGTCTAGAGAAGATACCTTCTCCCAAGGTCATAAAGCAAGTAAAGGAAAAAACAGGGGCTCCAATCCAGGTGTTTAGACAACTACATCAAGTATAGTTCTCCTAAAACCAGCGGTAGGTGTCATTTTCCATCTGTGGAATTAGTCCCCCACAAAATTACTTTTCCCAAGTTAAAACATTTAATCATAAAGAACATAGACTCAGGGGATCCACAGATAAAATTTAAGAATCTTCACTTAAAATATCTAATCCAAGGACTCCCTGCCACTTCTGACATTGCCTGTAATAGAGAATCTGATGGGACTATTGACTTCACCCCTCTATTAAGTGTTTAATGGTTAGAGTATTAAGTCCATATTTTTATCTATATAATTTCCAACTTGAGATAATTCTGCTGTTTGTTATTGCATTCTATAAAATGAAAACATATTGCGAAGTGATGTCATACACAATCAAACTTGACTATATCATTTGTCCACAATGGCTTGTGTTTAATATTTTCCCAAAATTAATTCCTTAGGAAATAATCATGTCTGTGTAAAAGAATAAGGCAACAAAAATCTTGCTAGGAAACTAGGAAATAGTAAATAAAAAAAAAAAAAAAACACTTCAAGTATGAATTACAGTAGAGCTGCCTGACATAGTTCATGAAATTCTACAGCAATTACTTCTTGGCAACTGTTAAGTGAAGGAGAATGAACACTAGTTGCAGCTCCTTCTAATACTAAGTCTAGTTTTTAATTATTAAAACCAACAGAAAGTGATTTATTTTTGGCAAGATAATGAACGGGAATATTGTGTACTACCTTCTGTATATAGGTTGCAAGAATTAAAAACGGACAGATACTGTGATCATTAAGTTTTTAAAAATACTGTGTTTGTCAAGAGCATTTCTCCTTATATTTGAATTTCTTAAAATGTGTGGTATTAAATGGCACAATCCAGGACTTGATGGAAATGTCAAATATAGCCATTCCTACAAAGTATTGTTCAATGCAAGACCACAAAATAAATGAGAGTTTAAGGAAATAAGGCTATCCCTATTTTCCATTAGAGGGACATCTTGAAAAATGACTGAAGATAAATTATGATATGCAATAAAAAGATACAATAGTGACAATCTTCAAGGTAAAAACTGCCTTTAAAGATATCCAAACAATTTTTGGCCATGCATAGTGACTCAATAGGTAATCCTGGCAGTCTCGGAGGCTGAGGCGGGTAGATTGCTTGAGCTCAGGAGCTTGAGCTGAGCCTGAGCCAGAGAGACCCTATCTCTACTGAAAATAGAAAAAGAAAAAAAAAGGAAAAAAACAAACAAACAAAAAAAACTAGTCCTGTGTTGTGGTAGGTTCCTGTAGTCCCAGCTACTTAGGATGCTGAGGCAAGAGGATCGCTCAAGCCTAAGAGTTTGAGGTTGCTGTGAGCTATGATGCCACTGCACTCTATCCAGGGCAAAAGAGTGAAACTCTGTCAAGAAAGAAAGAAAAAGAAAGAAAGGAAGGAGGGAGGGAGGGAGGGAGAGGAGAAAGGAAGGGAGGAAGGAAAGAAGGAAGGAAGGAAGGAAGGAAGGAAAGGAAGGAGTATCCAAACATTTTAAACTAAGTTTCCCCTATTGAACCAGAGTATGAGCTCTTTAATGAACTTTATCTTAAATTAAAAATTATATATACACACACAGCATTTTCAGATTGTAGAGATAATTCATTTCTGTAATACAAAAAAAAATTTCTTATTTCAGATGTTTCTAATTGTGGCTACATAGTATCACAAAAGAGGTAGCACTTTAGGTTAAGATATATTACAATTTTATAATCAGTTTATGTTCCAGTGACTTCTCCAGTAAAGTGCTTTTTTCTATCTCCTAGAAAGGAGAGAGATTTTTCCTTGGCTAATACAGTAGACCTTCTAATGAGCAGCAGAGACCACTCTGATTATCTTAAAATCATAAATAAACAAAACACCTGCACATAGCCTATCAAAGGTACACCCAAGAATAATTGCCTAAAGGACCAGATTTAGAAAATAAATGTGAGACGAGATGTCCTAGAAGGACAAGAAACAAAAAGCACTCTAATTATCTTATAAATAAAACACAACAGCTCATATAATCTTACTTAAAACTAAAAACATACATAAAAACACAGGAATGTGCACGCATGCCCCCCCCCACACACACACACACTGAACTTATTTGTCATTGGTTAGTTTGTCTAAAAGTGGTCATATGATGCAAACTTTAATTTATTCTGTTTTCCTTACTCCATGATACATTATGGAAATTCTTTCCCTCCAGGTTTTCGGATAAAGGTCTAATACTTTCTTTTCCCAATGGCTACATAGTATTTCATGTACCATAATTTATTGCTCTACATCCCTTTAGATGGGTAATTTCTTTGATTTTTGGCCTCTGTTATACCTCCATAATAAATATCCATGATCCTTGAGTGTAAGGTGGACTACTAAAGGGATGGGTGCCAGATATCCCCAGGACCCCTGTGGCTTGCTGCTGGGGGCTCTTTTGGGTCTTTGCTTCCCTTTTCCAGGCACAAGGCTCCTCACCTGCCTCAGCTATAGCCGCAGTGGGTCAGATGTAGCACAGGTCATCCATCTGAAGGTTGCAAACATGAGTCTTATTGGCATGCTGCTAACTCTGCAGGATCACTTTGTTCAAGAACTGTGGGAGCAGAGCTACCTTCACCTAGATTTCACAGGATGCCACAGAGACCTCTGGCCCAGGCATTGACCTGGCACAGGATGGAGCCTCTGCAGAGTAGTCCCACTAGGACAATGCCCCACACAGTCTTGTGTCAGGGCTGACACAGGGAGTCCCCACTAGGGTAATACTTAGTGGAGCCAAGGGAGCAGGGCCACCCCTAAGACCTAAGTACTGTGGAGTCACCAGCGCATTTTTTTTTATTTTTATTTTTTACATATACATGTGTTTATTAGGTTTCCATTTTTTGTCTTCACAAAATTAAAGAGGCTTAAAATTTAATAACAATAACAATGTTTAAGATAAGGGCTAGAAACAAAAACCTTGTAAAGAATAAAGGAACATAAATACATTCAGAAAAGAAATCAGAGAATTGCTGCATCGAAATATTAAGCAATAATAATAATAATAATGCAAAGAAAGTAAAATTCACATTGTCAAATAAGAGTATGTCTATTATAGAATGCTTTGACTCTGAGATTCAGTATGGAGTCATCAGTTAACTTCTTATTATTATTATTTTCTTTAAGTCTCAAAAAATAGACAACTAATATTTATAAATAAAAGTAAAAGATAATTTCAAAAAGCAGATAATGTCAAATCTTATAGACAATAGAAAAAGAAGAAATACTTCAAAATCATTCTACTTGATCTGAATACACCTGATATTAAAATTGGAGACAATATATTATTATAAAGGGGAAATTACAAACATATTTCACTTATAAATGAGGATGCCATATCCCAAACAACATATTAACAAGTTGAATTAAAAATTAATGTTTAAGTAATGTCCTTTGGTCAAAATTAAATCCAATTTATGTGAGAATTAGTCACGCTGTGCTTTTCTTGTGTTTTTTTTTTTTCTTCTTCTTCTTTTCCTTTCCTCACCCACTCCCTCCTTCTCTGTCTGGTCTCCCCTTCCCCCATACACCACTGTGTCATTAATTGTCATTAATTGTCCTCATATCAAAATTGAATACATAAGATTCATACTTCTCCATTCCTGTGATGCTTCACTAAGAATAATGTGTTCCCCCTCCATCCAGGTTAGTACAAATGTTGCAAAATCTCCATTTTTTTTTTTTTTTATAGATGAATAATATTCTATGGTATACAAAAACCACAGCTTACCAATCCATTCCTGGGTTGAAGGACATTTAGGTTGTTTCCACATTTTAGCAATTGTAAATTGGGCTGTAATAAATAGCCTAGTACAACTGTCTTTATAATAAAAGGTTTTATTTTTTTCCAGGATAGATGCCTAGTAATGGGATTGCTGGATTAAATGGGAGGTCTACATTGAGTTCTTTGAGGTTTTTCCATACTTCCTTCCAAAAAGGTTGTATTAGTTTGCAGTCCCACCAGCAGTGTAAAAGTGTTCCTTTCTCTCCACATCCACACCAGCATCTGCAGTTTTGATATTTTGTGATATAGGCTATTCTTGCTGGGGTTAGATAATATCTCAGGGTGGTTTTAATTTGCATTTCTCTAATAATTAGGGATCATGAGCATTTTTTTATATGTTTGCTGGCCATTAGTCTGTGATCTTTAGAGAAGATTCTATTCATCTCTCTTCCCCATTGATGTATGGGATTGTTGGCTTTTTTCTTGTGGATTAATTGAAGTTCTGTATAGATCCTGGTTATTAGGTATTTGTCTAATTCAAAATATGCAAATATTTTTTCCCATTGGGTAGGTTGTCTATTTGCTTTGGTTGTTGTTGACAACAACGGCATTTTCTTTTTTTTTTAGAGACAGAGTCTGACTCTGTTGCCCTCGGTAAAGTGCTGTGAAGTCACAGCTCACAGCAACCTACAGCTCTTGGGCTTAGGTGATTGTCTTGCCTCAGCCTCCTAAGTAGCTGGGACTACAGGCACCCACCACAACACAGGCTATTGCAGGCAAGCAATTTTAATGCATGAGAGCTGAAGTACGGGCTTCACCCAGCAAAGCAATGAGGATGGGGCTTCCTGAGGCTTGGGAGCTAAATCCCAATTCCAGTGTGTCCAGATGGGAAGATCTGGAGTCAAAGAGGATTATCCTCAAACCTTAAGATCATGGGTGTTTTACCCTGTTGGATTCCAGACCTGCTTAGGACCAGGGAACAATTTCTCTTTCCTATCTATTACTTTGAGAATAGAAACATCTGTCCTATGCCTGTCCCACCACTATATTTTGGAAGCACATAAAATGTGTGATTTCAAGGATCCATAGCTGAAGGGATATTTGCCACAGTATATATCCTGCCTTGAGTCTCATACACTTCTGACTTAGATGAGACTATGAACCTTTACACTTTTGAGTTGAGGTTGAAATAGTTAAAGCATTTTGGAGCTCTTGGGATGAAATGAATGTATTTTCTACAGGAGAAAGACACAAATTTGGGGGGACAAAGTGGAAGGCTATGTTTTCAATGTGTCCTCTCTAAAATTCAAGTGTTATTAGTGTGATGTATTATAAACTTGGGCCTTTTGGAGGGAACACATTCAGAACATAGTAGTTATTTAGCAAAAGCTTCAGCCACCGAGTAAAAATAGGATTATTTTTAGTAAAATAGCACTAGTAAAAACAGGATTTATTTTAATCCATTGTATCTCAATTTCAGAACCATAGACATTTGGCCTGGGTCACCCTTTGTCCCTGGGAACTGTCCTGAGTGTTGTAGGATCATTAGCGGCTACTCAGCAGCAGCCCTCACCCACTTGTGATAAACCAAAATGTCTCTAAACATTTCCAAACGTCCTCTGGAGATCAATAGTTTCCTTAATTGAGAATTGTTAGTTGATTTAATACAAGAAAATAACATTAGAATTTGAAAATTTCCCTTAAACTGTTAAGCCTGTATAACTCAAAATACATAGTTTTTAAGATTAGGTATTTGTTAATTTTTGTAATAGCTCATTAAGTAAAAATGTTATAGCAATGTACCTCTCTTGAAAAAAAGCAAGGAGAACAAACAGGTAATACTACTGCACTGATTTTGTGCAGATTTTCATTTTCAACCATTTTTTCTTATTTCTTTCTCCACAATGTATTTGTAGAAAAGATTTCATTTTAAAAGCAAAATCACAAGCATGAATAACTTGAGCAGCTTTGACTTGAAAGGTTGCCACATTTGAAGGATTTGTAGTTAGGAAAGGCAGAAGACTAGTAACTCTAGAGTCTATCATCAGCAAAATTTTAATAAAATTTGACAACACATCTCACCAAACACCCAAATGTCTCCATTCTATCGTAAGGTAGAGAGAGACTCCGTACAGAGTTTTACACAATTAAACATTTATGAAGAATTCTGGATTTAAAGAGAGGTTTATTTCATAATTAATTTTGTTATATTTAAAAGACATAAGAAACCAATATAAATATTATATGCATGTATGTATATCTATACACACATATATGAACAGCATGGAGAATCATATGATAATTACATCTGAATACCTTTCTCTACATAATCAATCAACAAGAAACAATTTGTTGAACCACTAATGTGCTTAGATCATAGTGATAATCACTGGTGGCATAGGAAAAATGAAGATACAAAAAATAAGATGAAGATCCAATAAATTATGTGACATATTTTGTTTCTAAATTCCTTATATAATATCAAGCCTATGATAAATGTGTTAAAGATATTGTTAACTGGTCTTTATTAATTACCTAATGAAAAGGTCACTCAAAATCTCAATATGGAATCCTTTTAGATGTCTTATAGTGACTATTGTTTGAGAAAATAAATGTGACAATAACATGTAATCTGTAATCCTGCATATGTTTTTTTTTTTTTCCCTTTTTATTTTTTGTTAAATCATACCTGTGTACATTAATGTGATCATGGGGCACCCTACACTGGTTTTGTAGACCATTTGACATATTTTCATCACACTGGTTAACACAGCCTTCCTGGAATTTTCTTAGTTATTGTGTTAAGACCTTTATACCTACAGTGCATCTTACAAGGGTACATATAATCCTGCATATGTATCTAAAATTACAGTTCTATTATTCTCAAGTCATTTGAGCTGTCAAGTTTAAGCATTTTTTTTATCTTTATGTTGCATTCTCTATTGTAATAAATGTAGACAATTGGTTAATAAGTAAAATTACATATATATGTATATATTATGTGTGTTCAAATTAATATTCTAGTTTTCTATATGTACAGTAGATTGCTTAGCACACACATCCAGGCTTTTTAACAGTGCCACATTTTAATAAATTCAGATAAAGAAGTTGGCTCAGAAGCAAATTTAACATCTTTTGGGTGTGGGATGTCTCTCTTTTGTTTTATCATCCAGATTTTAATATATAAATTAATTATATTAATTAATATAATTATAATATAAATTATTAGTATAATTAATTATATATAAATTATATATATTAATATAAATTGATTGTATTAGTAATGTTGGTTGGTGGAATTTCTTTCTGCAGTAGGTCCTTGGTCTCAGAGCTTTGATGAATGAACCCATGGACCACAGATCAGTGGTAAGATCAGATTTCTCAGACAGAAAAGAATACAGAAGAAATAAAAAGCACCAGAGCTTCCAGAAGAGGGAAAGACCCAAGTGGGAAGTCTCCCCTGGAGTCTTTCTTCCAGGGGTTATATACTGTTTCCTAAAAAAAAAGGACATCTTTGGAATTGCATTTGGTCAGGACTTGGTAGGCTTCAATGTTGATGAGTGATCATACAGGGATTGAAACGATGTTAGAAACTAGGATGCAATCCATCCCGCTTTCCTCTCTGTACATCATCTGCATTAGAAACACAAAGTTTTAACAAAAAATCATAGTGGCTGGGTCCCAGCCACATACACCAAGGCTAGAGGGTTTGAAACCAACTCAGGCCTGCTAAACAACAATAACAACTGCAACCAAAAATAGCTGGGCATTGTGACGAGTGCCTGTAGTCCCGGTAGGTTGGGGGCCTGAAGCAAGAGAATCTCGCTTAAGCCCAAGAGTTGGAGGTTGCTGTGAGCTGTGATGCCACAGCACTCTGCCCAGAGTGACAGTGAGACTGTCTCAAAAAAAAAAAAAAAAAAAAAAGAAAGAAAAAAATCATAGCTTTTATATCCACTCCTGGACCAAATAAACTTTGGTCACCAAAAGCCATCTCCTTTGCCTTCCTATACATATATATCCCAGTGAAATAGGGAAATATCTGGAAACACACAGGACAAGATGTGCATGCATGCATCCAGGAATGCAGATATATAAACATCTCTGTAGTGTAATTTCTACAGCAACCGTGAGGCAGAAAAGAAGCCTCAGAAAATAATGAGAATTGTTGCAGATAATGTGACATTAATTAGTCATTTGTTTATGAGCTCAAGATTAAATATTGGAGAAAAAGTCTGTATTTCAGACCAACAGAATTAAGGTAGATCAAAGATGGCTATAGGAACTTGGAACTGGCATGAAGTCATTAGGTATGTGCCTGTCATCCCACTAGACCTAATAAAGGGATTTGATCACTGTTTACTGATGGCAGAGTTTTGCAAAGAGCAATAATCACACCCTGTTTACTACACAGATTAACTCAGAGCACTCATCTACTGAATGATGAGAAAAAAAAAAAAATACAGTATGTAGCTTGTAAAAAATCAATATTGAGATCGAGAATAAAGGCATGTCATCACAATTACACTAAGTTGGAACAGATAACTAAAGATAATTTATGATAAGAACTGTAAGACATTTAAAAAGTTTTTGGTATAAAATCAAAATAAGTGAAGACATGGCCTTTGTAGAAAATCATAAGTTAAAAGCAAGGTGAGGGGGAAAGTAAAGTGGGTGAAATAAAAAAAGGAGACAGGTAAGATAAGAATACCTATCAAATTATAAAAAACAAAAATCATAATATTAAAAGCTCTTTAATATAAAGAAGAACTAACATTTACTTCTCATATCTTGACTTCGAATGGAAACACTCCCGTCTTTCTCTAAACATCTTCAGTTAAAATCCAGTTTAAAATATTATAAGACAGTGCTCGATAGGGGGGAAAAAGAAATTAACCAACCTAAAATTATGATGATCATCATCAGTGATATGAGTAAAAACATTTTCCCATAAGGGGTTAATCACATCAAGGAAAAATAATGCAAATCTTGACATATTTCTATATTTTAAGAAGTAATTATTACAAAGCCAAATGTCATTATCTAATAGACATTTTAAAAATGTTAAGTTGCTTACAAAGAAAAATATGAATTTCAGCTGGCAAGAGACTTATGATTATCTCTCCATCTCAGGAAATAAAAAAAAAAAAGTTAAAACAAAATCATAGGGAAAGATTATTTTGATGCCAATAATTTTTCACCAAACAATTTTTTTTTCAAGTATGAAATGAACAAAAGTGAACTTTTCAGACGGGGAAAAAATATCCCTAAGGAAATAAAAAGTCAAAGTGAATTAACAGGATATTTATGATAATAAAGTAATAATAACTAATAATAACTAAGTATTTCAGGACTTATTTCATTAATATTGAAGTAGAAATTCAAAAAACAGTTTTTCATCAGGCAGTGCCTGTGGCTTAGTGGGTGGGGTGCTGGTCCCATATACCTAGGGTGGTGAGTTCGAACCCGGCCCCAGCCAAACTGCAACAAAAAATAGCCAGACATTGTGGCAAGTGCCTGTAGTCCCAGCTACTCAGGAGGCTGAGGCAAGAGAATTGCCTAAGCCCAGGATTTGGAGGTTGCTGTGAGCTGTGATGCTGCGGCACTCTATGGAGGGTGATGAGGTGAGATTCTATTTCTAGAGAAAGTAGTCTTTCATCATATACTATAAATTGATACTATAAAAATCCAGTAGGGAGGGTAAATTTTTAGTGCTTTCCTTTTCTCTCTCTGTTCCCTACCCTCATGTTTATCTTTATCTGGTGCAAGGTGTGCTTATCTGTCTAGAATAGGGTAGTCCCATCATACACATGCAGCCAAGCAGTCCAGCCCTGGAAATATCCTGCTGACTTTTCCTTTTTCATTACTATATTGCTTAGTATGTTTTTACAGTCTAGGGAATTTTCCAGAGAAACAGAAACATTAAGAAATATCTACATACAGAGAGATTTATTTTACGGAATTGCCTTACACAATTGTGGAGACTGGCAAGTCTGAAATTTGCAATGCAGGCCAGCAGGCTGAAAAATCCTGACAAGATTTTCTATTGCAATGTTGAGTTCAAAGGTAGTCTTTGGAGGCAGACTTCATGCTTTTTAGGGGCCTCTCCGTCTTTTCTTTAACATCTTCAAATGGATTAGATGAAGCCTACCCACATTATGAAGAGTAACCTGTTTTACTCAGAATCTGTTTAAAAAACTTCACAGCAAAATCCTCATTGTTGTTTGACCACACAACCAGCGCCATAGCCTAGCCAAGTTGACACATTAAATTAACCATCACACAGTCAGTCACATGATTCATATGGTCATTGTAAGCTCGATGAAAGCATTCTTTGGGCTGTTTCTTTTTTAACACTCTTTACTTCCAAACTTATACAAAGAGCATAATATACTTTCAATAAATGCATCAATTAATATTTTCTCAATGCAACAATTTAAACTAGATGAAAAAACCTAAAACCAAACCTCCTCTAGCTTTGCCTCTAAGGGCAAAGCAGATCATATCTGGTGCAGTTTATGTCTATTGTTAAAAGAACAACTTTAGACTAAATTTAACAGAGTTTATTTGAGTAAAGAAGAATTCATAAATCATGCAGCACTCAGAACTGGAAAAGGTTCAGAGAGCTCCACACTACAACCTGGGCAGTGAGTATTTATAGACAGAAAATAAAAGCAAAACATAGAAATAGCTGGATTGGTTACACCTAAGGGTTTGCCCTATTTGGACATGGTCTGATAAGTTGGCTGCCAGTAATTGGCTGAGACCTGGCTATTAGTTTCAAGATTTAGACTCCTAAGTTAAGTTTCAATTTGCTTATGTACTAAGTTATACTGCAGTTACTTATGTAGGAGCTCAAATTGTGGAGACAATCTCAGACCAATGGCCTCCTGCTTTTTTAATTTAATACAGCATTCAGAAACTATATTCAGTTGTGCACACACACTCTCCCACACCTATCTATTCTTCAATCCCAACAGTTCAATTCGTGATCCTCATTCTCAAACTTTCATTGTAAGTTGTTGGCATTCTGCAGTATTTTTCATTTTTTTCTGGCACTTCTGGAAGCAAGATTACATTGGTTTCCATGGAAGAGAGTTGAAAGAATGACAAAAACTGTTTAATATTTATTCCTCAACTATGATAGGGATTAGGCTCAGGAAGAACAGGAATAAGATTAAAATTAATGAGAAGGAAGGTGTATTGAGAATGCTATATCCAAGAGGTACAAGAATAGAGTAGAAAGACTGATTTCGCTGAGGCCTCTTTTCCCCATACTGTGAATAATGAATTTTAAGTCAAAGCTTATTAGATAAAAATATTTTCACTTTTATTTCTTCTTTTTGAGAATTGATTTAATAAATTTATTTTCCAGGTTAATATAGTTTTCTCTGATAAGACAAATGTCAATGAGTATGTGTATATGTGAAGAATGTTGTTGAGATACTGATTTTCAATACCACAGAATCAGAAAAACCAGAAATGACTTTACTAAAAAAAAAAAAGAGAGAGAGAGCGAGAATAAGCAATTAAATAGCACGTTTTCCCCTGTTAGAGGAGAAGCTCTAAATTGGTGCTGTCCAATAGTAATTTCTATAATGATAGAAAAGTTAAGTAACTGTACTAATATGGCAGCTCATAGTCACACATGATAATGGGATAACTTGAAAGTTGACTGGAGAGACTAAGGCCTAAATTTTAAATTAGATTAAATTTATTTATTTGTATTATTTAAATCTAAATAGACACATGTAGTTCATGGAACTATGTTTGACAGCTCAACCATAAGTTAAACAAAGATAAAAATAAACACTAATAACATACAGTAGACATGTAAACTATATATTACAATTTAATCTTAAATATCCTAGTTTCTATGCTAAGAAACAGGCTGATACAGAACAGCAATTAAGTATATATTAAACTTACAAAAAAGAAAATTAGAAATTAAGGGATTTATAATTTAACTGAAAAAATAGAAACATAATACCATAAAATAATTCTCTGACATTTTCAGTATGAAATATTTAAATGCAAAAGGATACATAATTTAGATGACATTGCAGATAAAGTTTTAATATAGAAATGTTTATATGGTTAATGTAGTTCAAAGCCCTCATGTTTCATTTAACAGATAAAAAAGTGAAGTTCTGTGAAGTAAATTTATGAGAAAAACAGATGGTAATAAGATCATTCATATCTTTAATTAATGAATTATTTAATGAATACTTACTGAATTTATAGAGAGACAGTCTGAGAAAATGGCCCAGCACCAAAATCTCGAAAATCCTTGTTTATTCTGACGAGGATGAAAAAAGGGAATAATTAGAAGCTGATTAGTCTTTTTTTTAAAGACAATATTTCAGTCCAATACTAAGAAAAAATTAAGTTAAATACAATCGGGTTATGTTATCATTTTAATGAGGATAATAGGTTGGGCAATAAAATGTATCTGCAAAAGTATAGAACTCTAAAAGAGACTGTTCTTCAACAAGTTTGGTGATGAAGAAATTAAACTTGACTTAATGATGTAAACATGTGCCAAAACAAATCTCAGAGGAAGACAGTGAAGTTCTATAAATTATATAGCTTATCACAGTTTCATTACCCAAAAAATATCACCAATCCTTTATCTGCTCAATGGTCACCCTCACCTGAAGCCCTGAGAACCAGTGATTATTTTCCCTATCTCTGTATTTTTTCTTTTCCAAGATGTCACATAAGGGAACGATGTAGTATATGATTTTAAGTCACACAATCACAAAAGGAATTATTCATAATGGTTTATTTATTTGGCAATATGCATTTAAGATGTATAAATACATTCACCTAGATCATTCCTTTTTATCTCTAAATAATATTCTATAAGATGGATGTCCCACAGTTTATATATTCACCTTTTGAAAGATACCTTGATTTCTTTTAGTGTGTGATGATTACAAATAAAGCTGCTATAAACACTCATTCATATGTAGATTTTACTGCAGACATGACTTTTCAAAGCAGTTGGGTAAATACCTGGGAACTTGACTGCTGGATCTTAAGGTAAGAATATTCTTGGTTTTGTTAAGAAACTCCCAAACTCTCTTCTAACGTATTGGTACAATTCTGCTTCCCCACACAAACAAAATAAAAGTTTCCATTGATCAGCATTCTCTTTAGCAATAGGTATTCACAGATTTTCTTGTTTGCTTATTTTATTTTATTTTTTTTGCATTTTATCCTTTCTAATAGGTGTATAGTAGTTATTTTAATTTGCATCTTTCTAATGTCAAATTATATTAAGCATTTTCCTTATGTTTACTTGTCATCTTTATATTTCCTTTGATAAAGCATTTGTTCAGTTTTTTATCCATTTTTTAATTGTTCTTTATTTTTCTTACTGTAGAGTTCCACAATAATTTCATTTGTTTTGGGCAAGTCCATTATCAGACATATATTTTGCAGATTTTCTTGCAATCTATAGCTTATCTTTTCTTTCCTGTAAATAAATAAGTTAATTAATTAATCTATTTTGGAGACAGAATCTTGCTCTGTTCCACAGGCTGGAGTATATATAATGGCATGAGCATTGCTCACTGAAGCCTCAAACTCCTGGGTTCAATCAATCCTCTCATGTTGGCCTCATCAAAGCTGGAACCACTGGCATGCACCACCACACTTAATGTTTTCTATTTATTGTAGAGATGGAGGCATGTTATGTTGCTTGGGCTGGTCTCAAAGTCTTGGCCTGCCTCAGCATCCCAAATTGCTGGGATTACAAGCATGAGCCACCAGGCGCAGCCTATGGCTCATCTTTTCTATCTCTTAAATATTCTTATGCAGAGCAGACATCTTTCATTTTAGTAAAGTCTAAATTATAAGTTTTTTTCATAAATTATGCTTTTTATACCATATTTAAAAATTCATTACCAAATTCAAAGTTCAAGTTTCCATAAATTTTGTAAGTTTTTTTCTTTTTTCTTTAGAAGTTTTACATTTCACTCTAAGATCCATTTAGAGTTAGTCTTAAAAATATAGGGTCTGTATCTAGGTCTTTTTTTTTTTTTTTCTTGCATTTGGACTTTCAATGGTCTGGCATTCTGGCATCATTTGTTAAAAAGATTATTCTATTTCCATTGAATGCCTTCATAAAAAATCAGTCAACTATATTCATGTGGATCACTATTGGGATTCTATATTCTTTCCTACTGATAAGTAAATACTTTCATCAATAAAACATGATCTTGATTATAGTAGTTTCATAATAAAATCTTATAATGAGTAGTATGAATCCTCCAACTTTTTCTTTGAATTCATTATGAAGTTAGTTATTCTGGATCTTTGCCTTTCCATATTGATATAAGAATATGTTGTCAAAATATATCATATATCTTTCTGAGATTTTGATTGGAATTACATTTATTCCATAGGTTGCTTTAGAAAAATTGATTTCTTAACATTATTCAGTATTAAATGAATATATAATCTATATATTAATGTATTTATTTACATTTCCTTTGGCTTCTTTAGGAATGTTTTGCTTTTTTATCTACTGATCCTATACACATTTTGTTACATTTATTCATAAATAGTTAATTTTTTACTATTTTATAAATATTATATAAGTGTGTGTATTTAATTTCAAATTCAACTTGTTTAATTATTGATAAATAGGAAACTAATTGGCTTTTGTACAGTGATGGATAATACAAATACAGTAAGGGAGTAGATGTAGCCATCCTCATATCAAATAAAATTGACATAAAATCAAAAATGGCAAAGCAATACAAAAATGCTCATTGTATAATGATAAAGGGAATAATTCATCAGGAAGATATAAGAATCCTAAATATATGTGCCTATAACACAAGAGTTTCATAAAGCAAATCTATTAGATCTAAGCAAAAAGATTAATAGGAGCATCATATTAATGGGCATATCAACAAGGAACTGACAAAGCTGGACAGATCATTGCAGCCAAAAATAAACACTGGACTTAAATTCAAGGTGAATAAAAGACTTAAATGTGAAGTACAAAGCCATAAAAATACTAGAAGAACATGAAGGAAAACTCTTCTAGATATCAGCTTGCAGAAGGAATTTTTGGCTAAATATCTAATGGCAATAACAGCAACATCAAAAATACACAAATGGGGCTTGATGAAATTCCCTGCATAGCTAAGGCAATAATCAACAGAGCAAAGAAACAGCCCACAGAATGGGAGAATAATATTTGCAAACATTACATCAATAAAGGGCTAACATTCAGAATCTACAAAGAACTTTAACAAATAGCAGGAATAAAAATAAAACATTAAAAAGTGGGTGAACATAAGCTTTTCCAAAGAAGCCATACTAATGGCCAACAAACATTTGAAAAAAATGTTCGATGTCACTAATCCTCAGGGAAATGCAAACTAAATCATCTTACCACTGTTAGTGTGTCTTTTAATAAAAGTCAAAAAACAGTAGATGCTGGTGTGGATGCAGAGAGAAAGGAACCCTTTTACACAGTGGTGGAACTGAAAATTAATACAATGTCAATGAAAAACACCATGAAGATTTCTCAAAGAATTATAAGTAGAGCTATGATTCTATCTAGCAATCATACTATTTAGTATGTACACAAAGGAAAAGAAGTCATTTTATCAAAAACAATCTGCACTTGAATGTTTATTGCAACACAATTCACAATTGTGAAAATGTGGAATAAACCCAAGTTCCAATTCATGAGTGATTAACAAAATGTGATATACATGCACAGATATCCATACATCATGGAGTACTACTCAGTCATAAATAGAAATGAAACAATGTATTGTGCACCAATTTGGGTGGAACTGGAGAACATTATCCTAAGTGAAGTATTTCAAGAATGTAAAAACAAACACCACATATACTCTCTAACAATTTGGAAGTAGTTGATGGGCAACATGTGCACAGAGAGAAGGGAAAATAGTTGGAAATCAAGAAGTAGAGAGGAGGGAGAATGCAGGTGTACAAAACAACCTAACAGGTACAACGAACACTATTCAGTTCATGGGCATACTTACAGTCCCAGCTGAAACATTATAAAAATTGTTCATGTAACAAATACATTTATATCCCCTAATATTTTGAAATAAAAATTATGTTAGCTATAGTTTCTTTTGTAAATTTTTTAAAAGTATTTACTTATTGTTTGAAATTTTAGATTAATATGAGGGTACATGCCATTAGGTTACATTGTTTGTATTTGTAAGGTAAAGTCAAAATATATTTATGTCTTTCACCCAGGAAATGTGCCATATACCGACACATTGTTCATGTTTGTAGATATTCTTTAGGAAGTTGAGAGAGTTTTCTTGGAATATTTTTTTTCTCTTGGGAGGATTAAGGTAATGCTGGCATCCTCATGGAATGAGTTAGGAAGTGTTCCTTCTGTTTCTATTCTCTGGAACAGAATTGTGGAGAATAAGTATTATTTCTTCAATGTATGTTTGGCATAATTTATTAGTGAAAATGATCATTGAAACTTAGTTCTTATCTTTCATGAAAGAATATTAATTATTGAGTCAATTATTTAAATTGGCACAAGAATATTCACATTATTTTTTCTTCTGTAAGATTTGGTAGTTTGTCTTTAAATTAATTTATATATTTCATTTAAGATATTAAGTTGTGTACATTATCTTTTATTATCTTTTAATGTCTTCAAGATAAAGTAGTGATTATTCTTTTTCATTTTTTTATTTCTTTGCTGTTTTTATTTTGATTAGTCTGGCTGGAGACTAATCAATTCTATTCAACTTTTCCAAAAAATGTATTTTGATTTTCTTCGTATTCTTTATTGTCGCCTATTTCTGTTCTAATTTTTAATATTTCTCTCCTTCTGTTTGCTTCCCTAGGATTGTTTCTTTTGTTGCAATTAATTTCCTATAATCAATATTATGAGGAATAAAGATTATTTAAACCAGTAAAAGAACACTTTATTTTTGTGATATAAATTGCTTGATTCTCCCATGATTTTCTTTCAAATCAAGCCAAGATTTATTTGTATTGGTAATTTCAATTTGCTTTGACTACTTATTCTTTTCTTTTTTCCAACAGTTCCAAAGCATTCTATACCTTTCTCAAAGAAATTAGGTTTAATATTTTCTTTCCTTTTCAATATGTGGTGGTAAATAAAGACCTCCAATCACTTCTTGACTGACATACCTATACCTATGACTTATTAATCAAGTATATCTTTCATATAGAAGTAAAAGTTATACTGACAGTACATTTTTGATTGTGGAATATTCTTTCTAGAACTATCTGGTCTCTACTGCACAAAAGTTACCTTGATATAATATTCTTTAACATGGTATGTATGATAGTCCTTGAGATGATACTTGATATTTATAGTATTTGTTCATGATATTGATATAATATTGATAGTACTGACATGGTATATATTGGCCTTTATTTATAGTATGTTCCAACTATTTCAGTGTTGTCTTCCACTGTTGTGCTCCACATCTTATTCAGCTACAATATGCTAATTACATTTTATAAACTTGACTGCATACCTCAGCTTACACGTGTCACTTTTACTCTCTACTTGTCAGTCAATTGCATTTCATCATTGAAAAACCAGCTTAAATGCCACCTCATTTGTAAAACATTCACCAATCTCTTTCTTTTTGAGTAGTGTTCTATTTCCCTGATACCCAAAACACTTTAATAAATGTTTATCTCAGGGGGGGGCAAGATGGCTGACTGGAAGCAGCCTCTGACAGAAGCTCCTGTCTAAAGGGAAGGATAACATCCAGAAAGTACCCAGTTAACCGGAGGACTGGGAGCTGATCTGAGAGAGAAGTAAGATAGTTTCTGGCCATTTCTGCTGGGGAAAGCTGCGACTCCAAGAAAGCAATCTTCAGGTACAAAACTCCTCCGAATGGAAAAGTATTCGACCCTCCCCCCAAGAAAGCTGTGTTTTGTTTTGTTTTGTTTTGTTTTGTTTTGTTTTGTTTTGTTTTGTTTTTCTTTTCTCTCTTCGTTTGGTCCTGTAGGTTTTCTACAGGTGAGTAGTGAACTGAGGGCCTCTTGTCTCACCCCACAGGTGAGAGCTGTAAGAAGTGGGGACTACTTCCTCCACAGGGACCCTGCAGTGACTCTGAACACTCTTACTAGGCAGAAAAAATTGAACTAACATTTTCCCTGCCTTTCTGAACTTCCATTGCACCCTTCCCCACTCACTTGATAAAGCAGAAAACTAACCTCTGCTGAGACTGAGGGAGAAGACTCATAAGCAGCGTCCCCTGCTCCCAGTCTGCCCAAGGAACACCCTGCCCTCCACCCGAAGGAGGTGAAATCAGCTCCAGAATCAGCTGGAGCTGAGGGACCTGCACCCTACTCCTGGTGCCCTCCCTGCCTCCGCACAGCGCCCATCCTGCCTATGCGCCAGGCCCCCGCCCGAGCCGTGAGCCACAAGTCAAGTGGTGCTCTCCTTGCTGAAGTCACCGGGCTCTGGACACACTGCCAGAGTTGTGTGCATCGTCCCTGCTTTGCTGCTGGATCTGTGTGCACCATGCTCTGGGAGCTGCTCCTACAGCCAGAATTCCCTGGTTTTGGCAGTGGCAGAGGAGCTGTGCAGGGTCACTTCCCACAAAGATCCAGCAACAGTAGAGTGATCCCCCCAGGGTCTAATCTTGGCGAGACACCTCCCCACCTCTGTGCACTGCCAGAGGAAACCAGAACTCACTCTAAAGGGATACCACTGCTGCAGAGCAGCAGGGGCAGGGGGGGAATTGTGAGGGAGAAAAGCATTTGCTGTACTGGTACCCCCAGGACCCTCTTGGGTGGTAATCTAGCTGTGCAGGAACCAGAGGTGTTGATTTTCTCCTTTCAAAACAACAGATCCCAAAACAACAGATGTTGGCATAGATGTACAGAAAAGGGAATACTTCTGCAGTGCTGGTGGGAATGCAAGATAATACGTTCCTTTTGGAAGGAAGTTTGGAGAACACTCAGGGATCTAAATGTAGACCTGCCATTTGATCATGCAATTCCTCTTCTAGGTGTATATCCAAAGGACCAAAAATCATTTGCCAATAAAGATATTTGTACCAGATTGTTCACTGAAGCTCAATTCATAATCACCAAGTCATGGAAGAAACCCAAGTGCACATCGACCCATGAATGGATTAATAAATTGTGGTATATGTATACCATGGAATACTATGCAGCAGTAAAAAAAAAAATGAGACTTTACCTCTTTTATGTTACATGGATGAGCTGAAAAATATTCTTCTTAGTAAAGTATCTCAGGAATGGGAAAAAAAAGTATCCAATGTACTCAGTACTACTGTGAAACCAATTTATAATCCCTCACACTTGCATATGAAAAATGAAACACAGCTTTAGCCTAGGATGAAGGAGGGAAGGGGAGGGAAAGAGGAAGAGATGGGGTGGGAGGGATAGTAGGAGATAGTAGGGGTCCACAACTATGGAGCACATTGTAAGTACAAGTTGGATGTATCATGTGTAGAACATAAATCTCCTAATGCTATAATTCGGTAAATGAGGTGAAAGCTATGTTGATTAGTATGATGTAAGCACTCCAATTTGTACAAAGAATCAACACATTGAAATTGGCATAAATGCATTTATGATCTATGTACAAAATACTTAATAAAAATAAATTAATTTAAAAAATGTTTATCTCAAAGAAAAGCAATGTTTTGCTTTGTTCCTCCTGCCTCAAGTCATAATCTCTTTGAGGGACCACCATAACCTCACTGGGAGGGATCACAGTATTAGAATTTTAACACCGCTTAGCATATTGACTAATTCACTTAATAAAATGTTGTAGAGAAGAACAATTTTTCCTAAACTCTGACTTATTCTTCTTTTCAAGTTTGTTAGAATTATAATGGAGGAAATACTTTTGTAGTAACCTCAGTAAAGCAACTGGATAAAAATATCTATTTCAAAGTTTGTTGTTTCAGTCACCGTGAAAAGAGTCATGACTGCAATTCCAGCACTTCAGGAGGCTGAGGTGGGAGTTGAGTTTGGAGTTAAAAGCAGCAGCAAGCTATGATTATGTCACTACATGTCAGCCTGGGCAATGCAGCAAGACACCATCTTATTTTATTGTTACATGGGATATATTCAGGAGTTCCAGAAAGGTTCTTCCACTCTCCCTCGATCCCTCTATTTTCCTGATAATGTATTACAAATCACAAATCCATTAGGGATGTTATGGATGTTAATTGTACTAGGAGAAGAAACACATGGACTTCATTGCTGACTAAGTTGGAAAGTAGTATTGTGGATTCATCCCTGCCATAGAATACAGGAAAGAGGAGTAAAACACAAGGACTCTGGCAGGTATGGGGAGGGGGCACCAAGGATTGCTAGGTGATCAATGAAAAAAAACATTAAAAAAGAAAATATACATTGTAATTTCAATGGTTGTTATGGCAGAAAAAATCTAGAATGAGAAAGAAAAAAGTAAAGGCTATTGTTTTCCTTAACATATTCTAATTCTTCTCATTTTTTCTTTCTTCTTTTTTATAGTTATGCATATGAAGATAAATGATAAGAGAAAAAAATGAACCAAAATTATCAGTAGTCTAATTTCAAAGTGTAAGGAAAATGGTTAAAGCTTTTAGTTGTTTTTCTTTTATAACAATAATATGGTAATTCTTTTATTTAAAGGAGTTTTGCACTTCACAACACAGCTTATATATGTAGTTCAAAAATAACTGGAGAATTGGTATGTGGTCATTTGTACCTCATTAGATTACTCACTCACTTCTGTCCTTTAAATGAAAAGCCATATAATTACTGTTGCCATTTAATGAAGTTCCATAATATGTTAGTCATTCAATTAATATACTTTCTGTTAAAATCATCAGGAGTTCAACATAAAATATTCTGTCTCATTTATCTGAGAGAATACATGGGTAGTAAATGGACAACTGTGAAGGTATGTAACAATGACCCTCTGTGTGGTTAATGAATTATTCATTGCAGTGGAAAGGATTAGTTTAAATAGATATTAAATTCCATAGACAAGGGGAAGGTTTGCAAAGCATTTTCTATCATGGCACTCAAACTGCCCAATTTACCAACTGTCCTGGGAGATAAGAGTTGTCTCTGTTAATTCAAGAGCCCATGGCAGAATAATTTCTGAAATAATAAAAATAAGTTCTTCCTATTTTTACAGATATATTTCTCATTACTTCTATCTAAACTCAGTTTACTATTCTTATCACATACATCACATATTCTAGATGTAATAGGCTAAAATATCCCTTTTCCATTCCTTTACTTTCATTACTTGATAAGCTATCACCCTTCAAAACATAGGTCATCCATCGCCTTTGTGATAATGTCTTTATAATAAACTCATCCGCATGAATATAATTAAAGTTTCTTCTTTAATGTATTTGCACTGCTTGGCTTAGAAAAACATAAGTGCATTTGCTAACAAGAACAATAGACTTGGAAGATTTCTAAACTTTCCTGACCCTTTCAGCTAATGTTTGACCATGAGATTGGCTCGGGTTGATGAAAAGTAAATGAATGTAGTATGTATTACTTCCACGCAAATGATTTAAGAGTTGATGTGTCTTTTTCTCATTCTTGTTCTTGTAGTCTCATTTTCTCCTGCTATGGTAATTATAGACATATAATCCAAGAGGAAATTTACATCCCCAATGGAATAAAATGAACTGAACAAGATAACCCCCTATTGTTCAACTTACAAAATGGTGAGTGAGAAATAAATTTGAGACTATTATAGCGCTATGATTTTGGGGGTAATTTATTGCTGCAGTTTAACTTGATTTAGCCAACTCTTTCACATGTTTTTTAACAACCTGACTCTATGTGGCTCCCAATGCATTTTACTTTCTCTTTAGCACTTAACACTTTCCAACAAATAACATATTTTTAATTTAGTATTATTTTCTTCATTTGTTTTTATTTTTCCCCAAAATCAAGAAGAAAATTGAATCAGACGGATATATGAGCTATAACATATTATTGCCATGTAGGAAAATACCTAAAGTAGATAATCTAGGTAATTATACACTGTTAAATAAGTATATTCTTCTAATTATTATTATTATCATTATTTACTTTAAAGAAGTAATAATAATTATTTACTTCTTTTGATCTATGATGTCCAAAATAAAGTTATTATTCAATGTGGATTTATAAATTTAAATTAATTATAATTTTAATTATTAAATTTAAAATGTGTTTTATAAATCACATTAGCCACATGCAAATGTTCTATATCCATCTGAAACTTGCCAGTGGCTACTATATCAATCAGTGCAGATTTAAAATATTTCCATTATTGACATCAGTAACAAAAAATGGAAAGAAATTCTTAGTCAGGAATTGAAGCAACTTCATCATACTATGGAGGAAGGGTGTAATTATAATTACTATATGCATTAAATTTTTAAGAAAAAGTATGGCTGAGAATGTAAATAAAAATTGAGTGAGTATTGACTACTATAGTAACAGAAATAACTTCCAAAGTGGCAGAGAGATTTTATCTTTTTCAATTGAGAATATAGGAAATTTTAGAAAGAGAGAATAATACAATGCTTAAGGCTATGTACTCTTTTTTTAATTTCAAATTAATATGGGAGTACATACGATTAGGTGACATAGTTTGTTTTTGTAAGGTCAACATCTGAGTTACTACTGTGTCCTTCACCTAGAAAGTATGCGATACACGCATGCAATGTACCTGTTGGGTGAGAATGTATCCAACTCCTTCCTTCTGCACTTGAATTTGAGTTTTCCTCTTATGTGAGCATGTAGATATTAACCTACTGGTTTTAATTTAGTACTGAGTACTTTTGATGCTTGTTTTTTTATTCTTGTGATACTTCCCTTAGAAGACTAAATTCATCCATGTTGTTAGAAAAGATAAGAAATCTCCATCTTTTTATTTCTCAATAGTATTCCATGGTATACATATACCACAGTTTATTAATACATTTATGTGTTGAAAGGCATGTGAGTTGTTTCAACATCTTTGCAATTGTGAATTGTCCCATTTCAAACACTTGAGTTCATAGGTCCCTATGGTAAAATATCTTTTTTTTTTTTTTTCTTTTGGCTAGATACCTCATAATGGGATTGTAACATCAAATGGTAGGTCTACTTTTAGTTCCTTGAGGAATATCCATGTTTCTTTCCATACAGGTTGTATAAGCCTATGCTAGCCTTATGACATTCTGTCTGGCTGCTAGTTCAATGACCTTTGGAAATTTCCCTCTCCATATTTTGGTTTTCTCATTTATAAAACAAGAATTATAACACTAGTTATATGTTCGTGTAAACTGGGTTCATGTAATAGATTCAAGATCAAATAAATCAAAATATGCAAAAGTCTTAAAACTGAGGATAGCACTCAGTGTCTAAAGAATGAGGCAAGTTGTAGACAACACTAAGATGGTGCTAATGAATTTTTGATAACATTGAAGGAGTTACACATTTTCCTTTGGTTTTGTTCAAGGAATTCTCATACAATGGGTGAGAAGAGCAAGCTAGTGTAAGCCACATTCCCAAATGAAGCAAAAGCCAATGTCTTTATGACATCCGCAGATAGCTAGATATCGAGGACATCAAACTGAGGAGTTAGGGAGGTTTAGTGTGCACTTCCTTGTATTCCCTGTGGAAAAAGTGAAAGCAGAAATATATGAAGAATTTTGCTTAATCTTTGCAATATTTACCAGACATTATAATATATATGTGAAATAACAATCCATTTTTTGTATAGGTTAAATTATTTATATGAATCTGAAAGTTTAAAATAATTATTCATTTATTAAGTATGTATGTGAATATTTGTAATTTCAAGAATGTTGCAGTAAACAACTAAGAGTCATTAAGTGGTCCTTAGATTTGAAGCTTGACAGAATAGGATACAGGATTTTAAGACAAATATACTGTTGGGTAGTTATTATTTTGAATTGTGAATTATACCATTGCTCTCAGACTATACAATCATCTGCAGACATTTCATTGTCCCTAAACCTATCTTCACACAGGAATTCATTTTGTAGTTTCTTATATATTAAAAAAAAACAAAACTTAAAATAAGCACTGCTATTAAAAGTAAAATCTACATTTGAAAAAATTAATTTTTGCAATATAGAAATGCACATATTTATGTGTTGTATATGCAGAGTAAAGGAAATAGCTAATGGTAGAATAAAATCACAACGCAGCTTCCTAGAGGTTAAATCTTCTCTTGAGGTAAAAGTAGTTGGCTTAAAGATATTTTATTTTGTCATCAATCTAATACAAGAACATAAAGGCATACAGAGTTTGGAATGATTACTTCTGCTTCTCACATATTTGGTTTCCAAAGCACAATCATGAATAATAAATATGCCAAACAATATATGTTTATATCATTCTCTTAAACCTCTTTTGGTAATATGTCCATAATATGGAGAAGTCAATAATTTATAATTGCACATTTTTAAGTCTGGGCTAATACTAAAATTTAATACTTTCTGAAATACCCAACGGAATGCTTTTTGGAATAGAATTAAAGAATTTTATCTCCTAGAATCTATAGCAGGAAGATGTAAAATGTTTACTATTTCTGAATATTCTGAATTCTTATCTTTCTTATCTAAGGTTCTCCATGCAGTACAAAAGGAAGGCTAGAAATTTATCAACACACACACACACACACACACACACACACACACACACCAAGTTCTGTAGAGAAAAAGAGTGTTGGTTTTGATTTATCAAATTCCTTGTCTACACATTTCATTGTTGCTAATAGAGGCCCAACTCTCTTATATACACTGATATAGACATAAATGTAAAAAAAAAAAGACTTTGCCATTAAAATATGTAGACAGGTTTTAAGATGATTGACTGTTATGTCATGTCTATGAATGGCTCATAATGGTTTCTGGAAAATCAGAGAGAAGTATAAATATGGGAATATTGACATAATTATATGACCTCAAAGATCCAGCAACATTCAGCTAATTGCCTTTGTACCGGTGATTAATCCTCAGTAAAAATATTGTTAATTTGATATTAAAATAAGAACTAATCTGTCAGCTTCTTTTGGAAAAAAAGACAGATTAGAATATAATTTTCTTGTATGAATATTGTCACAACTCTGGGTACAATAGACATTTTATGATTCTAATGGCTATGAAGGTGGCATTATACAAACTGATAAAGCAAATGCTCAAAACACAAAAAGGTCTATACATATCCAAATGACTCAGTATGTTAGTGTTTTTGTATTTGTGTAATACAAAACACTTCACTAATAATTTAGTTTTCCATTTTTGAGATATCTTCATATTACACGTATTTATGACCCTGAAAGAAATAAAACAGGGAAAAGTAACATGCTCCTAGAAAAGAAGACTGAAATACAAAAGACAAATAATACGGTTTTAAAAATGCATAGTATAGATAAAGTAATAATAAAAATGTAAGCTTGAGAGGAAAAATGGTAGTTCATTTTTTTTTATTTGAATACCCTGTAATTATAAAGTAGAAGATACAGAAATTAAAAATAAATAAAAGTTGGCATTGATGTTAATTAAAACAACAAAAATAATAAACATAGACTAAGTATTATACTCAGTAAATAACATCTACATAGTTATAGTCATATAAATTAATTATTAAGTCAATTGGATATAGAGCTTATTAAAGCTCTTTAAGAAATTTTGAGTAGGAGGATGTTTTTAATTTGGGGTGGGAAGAAGCAATTGCAAAACTAAGTGTTTCACTTGAATTGATAAAGTATGAAATAACAGTCTATAATTTAGAAATATCAAAATGGATGCTATAAACAGAAACATGTGCCTACATCAGAATTTAGCTTCCAATTTAGTCATCTTCACTTTTCCAACCTAGATTTTTTCCTCCTGTTATTCTAATATAGGAATGTAAACATATTCAGATTGTACACTGTGACTCGATTGTGAAGGAATAAAGAATTCCTATTTCCATTTATGCTTTTAGTCTTAATTTTTAAGTTATAAGCCTATGTTCCACCAAAACATTATGCATTAAAGAGAGATGATAGGATAATTAAAACAAAACAAAACTAGGGATGTGATAAATAGTGTAAAAAATGTAGATAAGAGAGCAGCAGATAAAAAGAGTTCCTTGTATTTAATAAAATGAGTTTTATTTACAGTTTATTTTAGAAATGAGCATTGGGTGTGACTTTGAGGAAAAAAAAACAAACCTGTCACTGAAAAGAATAGTGGAATGAGTTAAACCACACTGTGGAATATAAGATGTTCACTGTCAATCCACTTAACGGCCGGTTGGACACAGGGAAGAAGGACTGTGGGGATGAGGACCAGATGGGAAAATGGAACACAGGGATTGAGGATTACCTAGGGAGGTGGGAAACAGAGAAGGAGGACTACCCTGGGAAGTGGGGCATGGGGAAGGAGGACTATATGAGGAAGTGGGATGCAGAGAAGGAGGACTACACAGGGAATTGGGATGCAGGGAAGGAGGACTACGAAGGAAGTGGGACACAGGGAAGGAGGATTACAGGGAGATGTGGATGCAGGAAAGGAGGACTATGGGGAGAAGTGGGACACAGGGAAGGAGGACTATGGAGAGAATTGGAATGCAGGGAAGCAGGACTACAGGGGAGAAGTGGGACACAGGGAGGAGCACTATAGGGAGAAGTGGTACACAGGGAAGGAGGGTTAAGGACAGAAGTGGGATGCAGGGAAGCAGAACTACAGGGAGAAGTGGGACACAAGGAAGGAGGCATAGGAGGAGAAGTGGGATGCAGGGAAGGAAGACTACAGAGAGAAGTGGGACAGGGAGGAAGGGCTACTGGGAGGGGAGAAAAGGGAAGCAGGAAAGGAGGAGTAAGGGGAGAAGTGGGGCAGGGAAGAAGGGCTACATGGCCAGGTGGGACATGGGGACGGAGGGCTACATGGGGAAGTAGGACACGGGGAAGGAGGGCTACATGGGGCAGTGAGATACAGGAAAGCAGGACTACTGGGGAAGTGAGACACGGGGAAGGAGCGCTACATGGGGAAGTGGGAGACAGTGAAGGAGGGCTACATGGGGAAGTGGGAGACGGTGAAGGAGGGCTACATGGGGAAGTGGGACATGGGGAAGTGGGACACGGGGAAGAAGGGCTACATGGGGAAGTAGAACACGAGGAAGGAGGGCTACATGGGGAAGTGCGACAAGGGGAAGGAGGGCTACATGGGGAAGTGGGACACTGGGAAGGAGGGGTACATGGGGAAGTCGGACACGGGGAAGAAGGGCTACATTAGAAGTAGGACATGGGGAAGTGAGACACGGGGAAGGAGGGCTATGGGGAGTAGTGGGGCACCGGGAAGGAGGACTACTCAGGGAGGTGGGACACAGCAAGAACTACGTTATGCAGCAGAAGGTGTGAGACGCCCAGCATGCGAGAAGGACGTTTGGCCGAAGTTTCAGCTTTGGGCTAGTGGTTGGACACTGCTCACTGGGTGAGACGGAAAGAACAGAACATGTCATGGATATAAGGAAAGACGCAGGTAAAAAGGTGGTTGTGTAAGAATCAGAATATCTTCTCTCACTTTTCTCAACGTATGACCTGAAGCTGTCTTCTGAGAGTAATGGTGAAATGTGTGGTTCTGAGTGCTGAGAGGAGAGGGAACTTGCGAACTCCAACAAGACACACACTGCCCGTCGCATCTCTGGGGGGCTCCATCACACTATGCTGGTGCTCAGTAAATGAATGTTTAATAAATATGTGAAAAGACAACGCTCCTGAGGAAAAGAGGAAAACCAAATCAGAGTCATCAGAGTCCGCAAGCTTCAAAACGACACTGGGGTCCCAATTTTATTTTATTTGTGGTATATTTATCTTTACACAGGTCTTTCAAATATTCTGAAAATAGGTGGGATCCAACTTTTTGGACATACAAGCCCTGGACTTGCCCAGGACTACGTTTGGTAGATAGGGCCAAACTTTGGTTCAGTGCTCTCCTCTTAGCATGTCGAAATTATGAAGACTTTCTGAGGAAAGGATACTTTCATTTGCACTGGACCCCACAGATTATGTAGTTATTTGTCACCAAAGTATCAAGAACAGAAATGTTTCTTGCCATTGGGAGCTTATTTCCTGGTGGTGTCCAGTTTTTGAATTGATGCTATTTGTATTACATTGTTTAATCAAGAATTTGTGTGTGTGTGTGTGTGTGTGTATATTATAACCTGTTTCATGTATTTTCATGCTATTTCAAATATATAATAAGGAAAACTACTATCAAATGCATTTCTCCATATGCTGATATTAGACATGAATAATTAGAGACTAATATCCTTCAAATTATATATAGATATACTTAGCCAAGGTTTGATGATTTGTTTTTTCTTTTCCACACACGTTCCCTCATGTATGAATCTGTGTTTCTGAACTTTGAAAATTATTTATTTATTATTTATTTTTGAGACAGGGTCTTGCTCTTTCACCCTGGGTAGAGTGCTGTGGCATAATAGTTCACAACAATCTCAGACTTGGGCTCAAGTGATCTTTTTGCCTCAGCCTCTTGGAGTAGCTGGGACAACAGGCACCTTCCAAAACCAGCTAGTGTTTCTGTTTTTAGTAGAGAGGGGTCTTGCTCTTGCTGAGGCTGGTCTCGAACTCCTTAGCTCAGGCAATCCACCCACTTCAACCTTCAGAGTGCTAGGATTATAGTCCTGAGCCACTGTGGCTGTCCTGGACTCTGATTTTTAATTTTTTTTCATAAACACTTTTGAAAAGAGAATTTAGATTATACAGCCTCTCACTTCTCTGATCGTGCATTTGCTCTGGTCTATACTTTATTCATTCTAATTCTGCACTAAACTGGACACTACCAATCAAATTATGCCTTATGAGAGAACTTAATGAGAGAACAGAATTCAGGTTCAAGGTTCACGTTTTATGTTCTGAAGTTCACCAAAGGAAAATTCAAAGTAAAAGAGGCTATGCACTTTAAAGTCCATCTCCTCACACCTTCCCCTATCTATTGCTAACTTTTTATCGCTTGTAAACTCTTATACTGCTGAGTATAAATACATTTCTCTCCAACAAACCTAAGATTTGAAACTGCTGCTGTCTTGCAAAATATATTTCTACAAAGGGAATGGATTTGTGGTGGAAAGCTAAATCCTTTCTAAGGAATTGCGTTTTGTCACATGCAATGATTTATTCTGTCAGGAAAATAGATTCTATGAAGTACTGTAAGCCCCTTTGGCAAGAAAATTCATTTAGTCAAAAACTTTAATCTATCCTGGTGACAAAATTTTCTCTTTAGTTCATTGCTTAAAATTGAGTTTTATAACTTTCAGGTACTTTTTCAGAAAAAAGGTCTGTCATTTTTTGATATATTATGGTGATCCTAGGTCACATAAAATATTTGATCACTATGTAAGAATTGATATTTATATATTCAAAATATGTATTTTTCTCTAGAATAGGTGAACATTTAAATTTTTCCTAATGAAAATTTTTCTTTAAGGCTGAAACCGCTACAATGTTTTTTAGTGACGCAATGTATTTTTTATGCTAACACTATTTTCATATTTACCCAAACAAAGAAAAGTTGCATTTTTTAATTCATTTTTGCCCCCTAAGTCATAGTAATTTTATCCACAGGATAAATTTAACTGTCTTCGTCTGGCATTCTAAATTAGGTAAAATGTGTGAATTCCTTTGGGACTTTTCATAGGACCCTCATTTCTGAGCCAATTTAGAATGTGTACATAAAAATGCGTTTTCATATAATAGTTTTCCTTTAAATCACATATATTTTATTTGAAGAATTTAAAACATTTTTCTGAGTAAGTGTCTACAGGCTTCATCACATGGCTGGAAGGATCTATGAAATAAACAAATAAAAACCAAGGTTAAAAATTCTTGCTAGGAAATATCTCTTTAGCAGTAAGCTTATGAAATGGTTGCTGTACATTATGTGTGCAGTAATGTGGGGATCACGATCATTTATACCAGGGGTCCTCAACTATGGCCCACGGGCCACATGCGTCCCACTGAGGACATTGATCAGCTCTCTGGGTGTTTTTGCCACTGCTGCCTGTCCTGCCACAGTGCGCATGAGTGGAATGTATGCGGCACTCTCCAACTCCCCTCCTCTCTGTCTCTCGACTCCTCCTCTCAGTCTCGGGATTAACTGATGCACACATGCATCACTTGTTATGACTAGCAGTGACAAATATGAAACCAGACATTGACAATCTCATTAGGCAAAAGCAGGCCCATAGTTCCCATTGAAATACTGATAAGTTTGTTGATTTAACTTTAGTTGTTCTTCATTTTAAATATTGTATTTGTGTGTTTTGTTTTTTTTTTAAATTCAAAATAAGATATGTGCAATGTGCCTAGGAATTTGTTCACAGTTGTTTTTTTTTAACTATAGTCTGGCACTCCAACGGTCTGAGGGACAGTGAACTGGCCCCCTGTTTAAAAAGTTTGAGGACTCCTGATTTATACATTGCATTGAATTCAATACATTCTCTTAGCTTAGTGAAGACCATACTTTTATATTTATACAATAAATACATTATTTTCTTTTCTTCAGGATTTGCAGCGCTGAGCCTCTCAGCATATATCACCATATCAGAGGAAACCTTTGGCCTTGGGGCAGAGGTTGGGTAGTTCTGCCTTCAGTTTAAACATCTAGGCCGGGAATGTTTATACATCTTGACCCTGGCCAGTTTCATTCTCAGAAAGAGACATACTTTTTCTTGGTGTCTGGCCAGACAAACCTGGGACCTTCAATATTAACCTCCCAGCCACAAATTCCCTCTGAATCCACTTTCTCTGGCAGCTAAGGGTATCAGTAAAGACCAAGTGGAAATGAGTGCCAGGGTACCACCCCCATCAAATCTTCTAAACACCTAAGGGGAAAATCCATTCACAGGTATGTCAGCTCAGCTAAGGGAATTGTGAGATACCAGAAATAGCAGTGCTCTGGACACTATTCCTGCCTCCAGAACAACTTCTTGAGCTAGAGATCATATTAGGATAGGATGCATAAAACATCCTAAACATTTTAAAAAGAATCATCATGTTTTTAAATGTATAATTGATAGTGGAAGCAAAAAAATAGTTCTGTGCCCTTGCAATCTACTGTTTAAAAATTGATGGGGCTTCAAACTGTTCTAAACCTCATGTTAATTGATGTTAACTTCTGTGAAGTGGCCTCTACTTTCTGCAGGCTCTGCTAGGGCAAGGCACAACAGCATGTTCTTCTGTGAAATGCTGGATATTTTCCTAGGAACTGAAATAGAATATTGATATTCACAACACAAGTTTGGGAAAATGTTCAGAAACTTTCCTCAAAATGAATTGATAGGGTCATTTATTTAGTTTTACCTTTCTAATTTAACTCCAAACTCAGATTGCTAGATGACACTGGAACCATCCGAGGTGATACTATGTATATGATGTATATGTAGCTTATCAAATAATAATTCACATGCCACTTAGGCTACCTGGGCCCGTGAACTGGTTGGAACTCTCTCACCTAGCTAGCTACTGAAGGACCATATAATTTATTACATTGATCTTCCAGCAACCTGCTTACCAGTTTCTCATTTAAGGCAATTCATATTTGTCATCTCTTCGGGTAACAGATAAAGAGTTTCACTTACACTATTGTAAGAGATGTATTTCTTGGAAACAATTTTTCTATCAGGTTGTGTAAAACCACAAGACCTTTTAAAGTATGTTTACCTTAATTTTGAAATAGAACTTCCTACATGAGTGGTTCTTAATTCTTTGCTCAATGACAAAAAATAAAAATAAAAAAAGGATAATTCTGATTCTGTTGGAAATTATCAGCATGATTACGTCTGGGCCTGTGTCTTTTGTAAATTTTGACAACAATAGCACATGTTCTTAGCATTAGAGTTGTTCTCCACATTAAATAAACTAATGTTTGTAACATCCTTAGAGGAGTGCCTGCAACATGGTTAAGTGCCTCATGATTGTTGGTTTTATTCTTTATGAATTATTGCTGATATTATCATCATTGGTTATTGGTTGTCCCCATCAGTACAGGACATGCCAGACCAATGTCATGGGTTCCTTGTTCTTGTTAAATTAGCTATCCAAAAACACTGCAACCTTGTTTGTGTCAGGAAAGTTGATTTATGAAAACATGGCTTTCCATTCAAGTCATGGTCAGCGTGACTGTGGTGGTGTGAAGTTTGACTTCATGATGTCCTGGTGATCTTCCAGCTTTGATTATGAATGCCATCTTCAGTCATCTTTATGACCTACTTCCCCAGTATAACTCTTATAAATTATTGGAACATTCTTGCCCATTCTATAGCATTTGTGCTGTGATGATAAACTCAGAAAAGATAACAAAAGATTTGAGGAAGACCTGCATAGGGAACCATGGACAATTGAGATAATAGGATATTACCTGTTCTCTAGTCATCATTGTTGGTTTCTCTAGGACAACCCTGGTTTATATTTATGGTTTTTAATTAACTCTTGGCTTTTAATACTTTGAACAGTTAGATTTATCTTGCTTAAATTCACAAATGTCAATTTAATTTCCCCTATTCTATTATTTCTACATAATTCCTATATTTTCTGGGTTTTTTTTTTTTTTTTTTTTTTAATTAAATCATAGCTGTATACATTAATGCGATCATGGAGTACCATACACTGGTTTTATAGACCGTTTGACACATTTTCATCACACTGGTTAATATAGCCTTCCTGGCCTTTTCTTAGTTATTGTGTTAAGATCTTTACATTCTACATTTACTAAGTTTCACATATACCCTGACAGAGTCTCATTTTACCACCCTTCCTGGAGTGCCATGGTGTCACACGGCTCACAGCAACCTCCAGTTCTTAGGCTTAGCCTCAGTCTTCTGAGTAGCTGGGACTACAAGCGCATGCCACAACGCCTGGCTATTTTTTTTTTGTTGTTGTTGCAGTTTGGCTAGGGCTGGCGCCCTACTCACTGAGGCACAGGTGCCGCCCTATTTTCTGTCTTTGTATATGATCAGTTTAGCTTAGATTTTTCTCCATATCCATTAATTTAGAAAGTAAGTTGTATTTGTTCTTTTGTACCACGATTTAGAGCTTTACATGATATACCTAAATCTATATATTTGCCTTTAGATAACCCGTTTATGAGTCTGATGATATCATTTATAACCTTACATATACTTTAAACCTGTCTTCTTAAATTATTCATCCTCAATAATATAGTATCATGTTTTCACAATGCATATAAAGAGAAAATATTAAATCTTCTATATGCATATTTTCTATCCATACCTAGCATCATTTTTGTTAATTCATTTATTCTGAGAATTTACCTTTTGGGGAGGGCGGGAGATAGTCTAACTCTGTTGCCCAAGCTGGAGTCCTGTGGTGTCTGCATAGCTCTCAACAACCTTAATTCTTGGGTTCAAGTGATCCTCGTGCCTCAGCCTCCTGAGTAGCTGGGCCAACAGGCACATACCATGATACTCAGCTAATTTTTCTACTTTTAGTAGAGATAGGGTCTTGGAGTCTCCCTCTTTTACAGGCTCATCTAGAACTCTTGAACTCAAGGGATCCTCCCGCGTTGGCCTCCCTGAGTGCTCGGGTTGTAGGTGTGAGCTAACTGTGCCCTGCCAATTCTCAGAATTTACCTTTGATCAATAATTGTGAAAGCTACATTTTTAAAAATTAGGTACTTCTTTAAAATTAGGTACTTCTTATACCTTTATTATTACTATACAAATTATTTTTATTAATCATAATCACAGAAATCAATATTATCATTTAAACTAAAGTTTACTTTTAGTTGTATTAAGTGCACTGGGTAAATTATTTAATGCAAAAGCTTCACAGTTTGTGTACTATTGTATGTTTCATTTTTCCATATTTAGACTCTCCATGTGTGTAATAGCAGTGATGTATCACAATTATATGCCCAGCTCGCAACATATATTTGCTAACTTTAGGGGACACAACAATTTGGTAGGATATATATTAAGACTTGAGCTGTTGAAAAATGTTCTCTAATGACAATTAATTGTGTAGATCACATGTCAAAAATTGTTTGCTCTTTTCCCCTTTTTAGTTAATCTTTTTTTCTTAAAAGGAAATGCTTATTCATTTACTTAGAAATAATACATTTCCATTTCAATTTTGCTTATTAACTTTCCTAGGAAGAATAAACTACTTTTTTTAAACTGCTAGTATACATCTTCTTCCGTTGGAGAAAAATTTCTGTATGTATATGTATTTTTCACAAGTGATATTCAATATTTAAAAATCAATGTATTCCACCATATCAACAGATTAGTAAAGAAACCATTTAATCATGTCAGCCGAAATTCCTTCTGAGACTCCAATGACATGACTGTTAGATCCATGTATAATTCAACATGTTCTTAAAACTCTGCTTAATGTTTTCAACTGAAAAACAGTCAACTCACGTCAAAAAATATTTTCACAATTTTAACACATGTTCATGATAAAAAGTCTCAGGAAAATAGGAAGAGAGTGGAATTGCCATAACTTGGTAAAGAACATTTACAAAAATCTCTATTGATAACATCATTAGCAATAAAGAATAACTGAATGCTTTTTTGCTAAGGTGGTAACAAAGTCTGGTAGCAGGAAATTCAGTTTTCTTTGTCAAAATATGTCTTGATTTTCCTTTTATTCCACAATAATAAATAATATTTCTGATCAATATAGAATTCCAGGTTGATTTTTTTTCTCTAACATTTGAAGAATAATATGTCATTTTAGTTTAGCCTCCATGATTTCTGTTGAAATCTGTTATTTGAATTGTTGTTCTCTTGTAGGTAATCAATCAATTGTTTCTGGCTGCTTTCAAGATTTTTATTTTGTCTCTTACTTTACACAAGTTTAACCAGGATGCTTGTTAGCACGAATTTATTGGAGTTTCTCCTGCTTGGGTTTATTCAGATTCTTGGACCTATAGTTTTATATCTTAGCTAAATTTGGGAAATTATTATTACCTATTATTTTTTGAGTACTTTTTCTTTTAGTGTTAGGATTGACAAAAATTAGCATATGTATATGTATATGTATTTTTTCACAAGTGATAATATCATTCAATATTTAAAAATTCATATATTCCACCGTATCAACAGATTACTAAAGAAAATCATGTCAACTGAAACTCCTTCTGAGGCACCAATGACATGAATGTTAGATCCTGGTATAATTCAACATGTTCTTAAAACTCTGCCTAATGCTTTTCAGTCCACTGATCCCCGCACTTAATTTCTTTTGTTCTGTCTTCAATTTCACGGACACTTTCCTTCAACCTCTCTGTTTTGCTGTTGAGGCAAAATTGAGGTTAGGTTTAGTTTTTTGCCTTTTCTATTTTTTCAGTTCAAAACTCTGTGTCTTGTTTTTATCTCCTATTGATTTCCTGAGACTTTAAATTTTTTAATTTGTTGTAAACATGTTTGTATTTAATTATTGTTCCTTGAAGCATTTTGAGGCTATTTGAAAATGCTTGTCAGATAATTGTAACATCTGTGTCATCTTGATGCTGGCCTCTGTCGATGGCCCTTTCTCACATGAGTAAAGAACTTTATTGTTCTTTATATAAATGACTACTGATTGAAATCTGGACATTTTGTGTGTTATGTTACAAGACTCTGGAATCCATTTAAATGTTATATATATATATATATATATATATATTTTTTTTTTTTTTTTTTTTTTTTTTTTTCAGTTTTAGGCTGGGGCTGGGCTTGAACCCGCCACCTCTGGCATATGGGGCCAGCGCCCTACTCCTTTGAGCCACAGGCACCACCATAAATGTTATATTTTAACTGCATGTTCAGACACTGCTCTTGAAGAAAGGGGATGCTGCCTGTTTCTTGATGTGTAAGAAAGGAATGCAAGGTCCTCTTCATGACTTTTGTTGACACACAGGAAGGGAGGAAATCCTTGTTACTGGCAGGTGGGAGTCAGAGTTCAGGGTATCCACTAAGTTTATACCAATACTTCCCTGGTTAGAAGGGCAAAAGTCACCCTGCTCCTAAACCCCAAATTTGGCCTCCACTGACTACGAGGAGAGATATCCTGGTTAATACAGAGCACTTGTAAAACTCCTAAAATGTCACCAGGCCTCACGTAACACAAGCCCATTAAGAAGCAAAAGACACCTTATAGGGGCTGAAACCCAGACTCCCCTCTGTTGGCCCTGTATGACCAAGCACTTGCCCTGTGTGGGGGTGAAAGCCGGTCTCCACATTCAGTCTTCTCTGATACTATCCCTGTGCAATGTTAGCACACGTCCTCGCAGCTGGATGAGTGTGGAAGTCTAGATTCTCCACTCTCCCTTTGCTTCCCCCCAATCTTGACTTAGATATAAAAGGCTAAAGCAAAAGTCAGGAACTCACTGTCATGTCCTTTCTCCTGTCCCAAATTCCCTAAACAATTTGTCATCTTCCCTTCATTTTTAGGAGTCTTCTCATATTTGTTTCATACATAGCATCTAAATTTTTTAACTCTTTTTTTTTTTTTTAATTTTTGGAGATTCACTGAGGATACATAGAACCAGTTTACATTGATTGCTTTTGTTAGAAAAGGACCCTCCTGTAGTTGAGTCCCACCTGCAAAAGGTGTACCACACCCCTAGATCCCTCACCCCCCTTCCCTTTCTTAGCTCTCCCCATCTCCCACCCCCCACTGTGTAGTAGGACCTTAATTGTCCTCATATCACAATTGAGTAAATAGGATTCTTGTTTCTTTTCTTTTTTTTTTTTTTTGGAGTTTTTGGCCGGGGCTGGGTTTGAACCTGCCATCTCCGGCATATGGGGCCGGTGCCCTATCCTTTGAGCCACAGGCACCGCCCGAATTCTTGTTTCTTCATTCTTGTGATTTTTAATGTTTTTTTTTTTTTTTTTTAATGGGAAAATATGAAAAAATTGTCTCTTCAGGTTTCCATAAATAGGATTTGGAATAATATTTTTTTCTGTAACCTTTTCTCTATAAGAACTGTCTATATAACCTTTCATTGAGAGTGGAAGTGATATTTTTACTGTAATAATAAAATGTATACACATATTAGGACAGAGATGAATGGTAGCAAGATTTAGATGTAAGCCAAAGTTTAAAAAGGAGAATTCTAAATAATCAAAACTGTTAATGGTAAGAAAACTTGTTCTTTAAGAAAATATTGAGTATCAATCTGGGGTAATAAAGGTTGCCTGATTGGTTCAATAGACAAAAAGAAAGTAATAATTGGGACTCAGTGCAAAGTTTTAAAAACATGGTAATAAATTAATACAATGAGACTTAGTTAAAAGAAAATGATTCAGAATAGTTTACTAGTACTTCTTTTATGGATGTCAATCATTTGTCTCACCAATCCCACCCATTTTCCCCCTTGACACAGACTATTCTTGAATATTTGCCCATATATATCCCCTTTTTAGAGATGCTTAAACATGTCTATGCTCTGGGGGAAGGAAGATGAATTATTTCATTTCCAAGACACAGTTCTGTAGAAAAGGGGATGACATATAATACAAACCAGGCTAACAGGGTTATTTTCTGGAAGTTTGAAATTACAAACATAATTAAGCAAACAGACAAACAAGCAAAAAGACTTCATAGTCTCCATTGAGCTGTTAATGTGACAGGTTGAGTAAAATAGATATAACCGAAGCAAAGTACAATTGAAGTCTAAATAATAAATCAATCTCTCTGAATAAATACCAAGAGCCATGTGGGAACATAACACAGCTCCTGATTTACCAGCTTCAGAGCAAATCTTCTAGAAGCCTCATTTTGATTATTTCGTATTTACTTCATAATCTACTGCTCTTTGTTTATGGAAATTTGATTATTTTTACATCGTAATGAAACTCTGTCATTTAGGCAGAGACTTAGTTATTCACTAAGTCTTCAGAATTTAATAGAGCAAATGTTATTTTTCACATGTTACCACCTGACTTTTATTCTGAGATTTAAATTGTAATTGCCAACTTTTTCTTTGAAAGTTTGTAAACTTTATATTTTTTTAAAGCAGAGCATGAAGGAACAAGGGGATGTACTAAATTTGTTTTGCAGCTTATTGTCACATAAGGTGACTTGTTGAAAGAAAAAAAATTAGGTGAGTGATTTAAAAACAGTGGTAGAGACAAACGTCCAAGAATATTTATTTAATTAAGTCAGGAAAATGTATAACAAAATAATGGCAAGATGAATAATAATTTTAATGACTATGCCACTAAAAAAAGTAAAATATCACAAATCAAATTAATTAAGAATGGCAACCAAAAATAATGAACATAATAAATCTTCCAGGAGATCACTATTGAGAAAGCCACACTGAATGCACATAGATGTCTAGGTTATATTAGGGGAGAAATGTAGAAAATGTTTATCCTGATTTTGAAATAGGAATATTAAGATATAAATAACAACAGAAAAACTTACAATAACCAGAAGGGATTAGAGTATTATGGAATCTGGAAAGGAGATTTATGACCCAGTATAAAAATGAACAATCATTTTAACACAGTAAAAATTCTATTTTGAGATAAATATAAAATCATTAATCATGTAATATGGGATATCAGCAAAAGAAAAGTTTGGTTACAATTAGGTCATCTGAAAATCCCAGAGAGTGATACAGTTGTACAAAACTATGAAAATATAATACAGACCAAGAATGCTTGGTAAGCGTTAAATTCTCAATATGTAACTGGTACAGTACATGTGATCTCTTACACTTTCTTTCACTGATCTTTTGGCATTTTGTCTTCCCCCCTTTTTTGGTACTCTGTTAAGGATACAGCTAGAAAACATTTCTTCTGGAAGAACAAAAATAGCTTGCTCTCTTGGAAACCCTAGGTATGCCACAATTCTAGTTGTCTTCATTATTACTATATATTTATACTTATCTGTCACCATACATCTATATATATATCTACCTATATCATTTATATCTATTGTGACACCATTCTATATTTACAATATGATAAAACAATCACTGCATAGAAGAAAAAAAAATAGTTCTTGTAATTCCATTTATTTACCAATTTGCACCAATTTCAATGTGGTTGTTCTTTTTCTACTCATCACTTTTTTGGTGGTAAGAACTTCTGTCTGAAAAAAATGTTAAATAAAATTTTGTATTGGTCATTCTGCAAAATTGATATGTCTGCTCAGAAAGACCTATGTCCGTATTTGGAATGCATATTTCAGAATTATTTTTTTATCTGGGCATAGAGGATCATGGCTGTAATCCTAGCCCTCTGGGAGGCTGAAGAGGGGAGATTGCCTGAGCTAAGGAGTTTAACACAGAGCAAGAGAGAGGCCCCGTCTCTAAAAATAGCTGGACATTGTGGTTGGCACTTGTAGTCCCAGCTACTCAGACAAATGGATCTCTTGAGCTCAAGAGTTAGAGGTTCCTGTGAACTATAACAGCCATGAAACTCTCCCCAGGATTATAGAGTGAAACTGTCTCAAAAAAAAGAAATTGTGAAAATATTTCAACATGAGATAAAATGGCTTTACCTAAAAGTTTGTGTTAACTGTTTATACTTCTCTATTTATGGGTGATGTGCTCTTATCATAAAAAGAGTAATCATGAAAAGAAAATAATGCACTTGAGATAGACATATTATTTCTGGTGTCTGGAATTAGAAACCTTAGGGTAGGATGTTCTAATACAGGAGAATGAACTGAAGCTATTATTGGAACAAACTGATTTATCCTTCTCCATCTTGTAAGACATAATAGTAAAACTAAAGAATACATTATAAAATTCTAAATTGTGACATATGATCTTTTTTGGCCTCTATCTGTAAGAGATAATTCCATTTTCCAAAAAGAAGATAAAAGTTAGTTTTTTGAATTAGATTTTACATCAGTCACGCTAACTCCATCTGACCTCACCAAATATCATCATGTTGGACAACAGCCAGTAGAGAAAATGACATTCCTTAAATACACCATGTTTTATAAAGTGTTTCTACTTTAACATTATTATAGATATTCTATGAATTATTATAGACAACTATTTTATAAAATTCAAATCAAACCATTTCCCCAAAAAGCATGGAAATACAAATTGAAAGCTGGCTAAATGAGCTCAGAAAGAATTGAAAAGAGCTTTTTACTCTGAGGTCAGTACAATCTCAGAATTTAATATTTAAAAATCATTTACATAGACCCAAACATAGTCAAGGAAAAGCTGATTTTTGTACTATATTATCAGCTCTCACTTAATGATTGAAACACAGCTGGAACCCTGGAGACTAAAGAAAGACTTCAGCAATAACAAATATTTAAAAGTGGCAAAGGAGAGAGTTGCTGGTGATCTTTTAAGAATAGAACGATTTATAATAAACAGCTGCTTCTTTTACTTAGCTGAAGATGCAGCATTCATCGTAGATTCCTCCTTTGCTCTTCTCCCTTTTCTACCATGCTTTTGCTCCATGTACTCATTCACCTGCTCCTGCCAGGCCACTTGCAATTCCTAAGCCTTACGTTTCACTTGAGCCATCGCAGCAGCCCCTAATTGCTTCCTTTCTTCTAATTCATCTCACCTCTTTTGTTATATCTACTTTGTTTCTATCTTCAATCTACATTTTAAACCATGAGGGTAGTTTTCCAAAATATACCACCAAACTTACTATTATTTCCAACAAATTCAAATGCCCTACAACAGTATAAAAGCCTGAACACACAGATGCTGGAAGGAAAATGTCAGGAGATAAAGCGACACTTAAAGGATAAAATTAATGCATATCAATGTCTCAGAAAAAATAAGTAATATTTAGGGCAAAGGTAGTAATATTAGGATAAGAGTGAAACTATTCAGATACAGATATTTAAATATAGCTCAGGATACATGAGTAAGGACTTTACACAAGACATGGAATAGCAGGGGTTAATAAAGTCCTTTTCTTTCCCTGAATTGTTTCATCTTCAGCATGGTCATGAACTCATTCAGTTTCATAGACACTACAAATCAGGAAAAACATGAGGTTAGAAGCAGCACAGAAGGTTTCCAGCTGACCTAGCCCTAGGGTTGTCAATAAACACTTGCCCTTAAGAAACATGACTCTACTTTAACTTCAAGAATGATAAGAAATGCCAAGGGAAGATAATGAAAAATCATATTCAGCTTTTACTTAAAAGCACACTATCAAGATTGTTAACTTTCAAAAGTTAATCATAATGTTATAGATTGCATTATACCCCATCCCTGAAAAACAAAAGAAACAAACAAAAACCTCATATGGCAAAGCCCTAATCCCCATGTGACTAAATTTAGAGACAGGGCCTTTAAATAGGTACTTAAATGAAGACTTAAGGCTGGGGTTCTAGTCCAGTATGACCACTGTCCATATAGAAAGAGGAAGAGACCCCAGGTTTGCATATTTACAGAACAGCCAGATGAGGATACAAAAAAAGGTGGTCACCTACAAGCCAAAAACAGAGGCTTCAGGAGAAACCCAGCCTGAGAACACCTTCATCTTGGATTGCCACTTTATGGAACAGTGAGAAAATAAATGTCTACTCTTGAAGGCACCCAGTCTGTAGTATTTTGTTATTGAGTCTTAGCTCACTAACCCAGATTTTGATACCAGGCAGCAGGGTGCTTCTGTAAAAACACTCAGAAATGTGGAAGTGTCTTTGGAACTTGGTGGTGGGTAGATGCTGATAGAGCTTTGAGATACATGTTGGTATGAATATGGTCATTAATAGTGATTATTATGAGGTTTCAGACAAAAAGGAGAAACACATTATTAGAAATTAGAGAAAAGGTAATCCTTGTTTTAAAATGGTAAATTACTGAATTGTATTCTAGTGTGTTGAGATATGTAGAAGTGATTGCCTTGACTATTTACGTAAAGAAAGAAGGAAGAAGTAACATATTCAAGCAAGCCCCTAATCTAGCAAAGCCAATACCATTCAATCTTAAAACTTGAGAATAATTCTCTTTGGTTCAAAGTTCTACCTTCCAGGCCCACCAGAGTGGCAGCAACACCCCATAGCTCTGTGGGTGAGCCTTGCCCTTCAGCTCAGCAAGCCATGCATCCTTGGTCTTCTGCAAATATCAGACCATACAATGCTCTGCTTAATTCTAGCCACACCATTTGAAACAACAGTGAAGAGAGCCTTGTTTCCTGGACTTTTGTGCCATGCTGGGCCCTCGATAGGAACACAGAGAATGATCTTAGAATCACCTTTGCAATTTCTTCATAAATAAGTGTGTATTCACAGTTGAGAAGCTATAGGGCACCATCTTTTAAGACCCACAAAGCTCAACAGGCTTCCATCATTTCCCCTTCCATTTTTTCTGTCCCCTTTAGTTCAAACTGGCACAGTCTTTGCTTGTATAATCTCATTTCTATTCTTGGCTTGTTCTGAAATGGCTGATTGGTCAATGATCTGTACCCAACATCTCTTTAGCAAATGAATGTTCAGCCACAACCTTAGTGTTTTCTTTAGAACAAGTTTCCTCACATTTTCTAAATCTTCAAGATGGTGGCTTTTCTGCAATTCACCTTTCTACCCTTGAATTTTACAATAAGCAATCAGGTGGAACAAAGCCACCTCTTCAGTACTTGGCTTAAAATTTCTTCAGTTAAATACATGCTTGGAATTTCTACATTTTAAAAACAACCACAACATGCTTCAGCCAAGTTCTTTTCCATTTCATAACAAGCATCACCTTTTCTCCATTTTCCAGTAATGTATCCCTCATTTATATCAGCATTCTGCTCACAGCAATCTAAGTGTTTTCCTAGGAGGCACATCAAACTCTTCCAGCTTCTACCCTTCACCCAGTTGAGGGCCACCTCACTTCTGGTACCAAAATCAGTCTTAGTCTGCTCAGGCAGCCATTGTAAAACTGGGTGGCTTAACACAACAGAAATTAATTTCCTCATAATTCTAGAGGCTTTTAATTCAACATTAAAATGACATTTATCAGCTTGAGCTCCACTCTAATAACCTCATTTAACCTCACTTACCTCTTTATAGGACTTAACTCCAAATATAGCCACAATGACATTTAAGGTTTCAAAATATGAATTTGAGAGGAGTACAGATCGGTCCATAGCATCTGTGTTTTCATATATAGCCTCCTAGGGCAAACCTGTTTCCTTATTTTCTTTTTCTTTTATTGTTTGGGATTCATTGAGGATACAAAGAATTAGGTCACATTGATTGCATTTGTTAGGTAAATTCCCTCTTATAATTGTGTCCCAACCCCAAGAGGTGTGCCATATACTGTGACTCTTATGTTTTCCAGTTTTCAGTTTCCACCAATATTTTTTAACTCATCTATCTTTAAAGTCAATAATAATAATGGTTTCTATATTCTCAAATCAAATCACTCTGTTTTCCTTTATGCTTCCATCTTACGCTTTTGAAGACACTTAGGATTATATTTGGCCCGCCCAGATAACCCAGAAAGGTTTTCTTACCTCTGTATCCCTTGATTAGTAATTTTAACTCCACATGTAATCTGAATTCCTTTTTGCCATCTAACTGAACATATTTACATGTTTCAGAGATTTGCATGGAGACATCTTGAGAGATCGTTATTCTTCCTACCATATTCACAGTCCCGCAGAACTGCAAGAGGATGAGCAGTATGGCATAATTATACTCCAAGTTTATAAATTTAGGTACTTTTTTCTTTAATTTACCTTCTAAGCTACTATTTCATGTGGGAACAGAAGGACTAATGGTCCAATTTCAGGACAGTTTAAGAAAAAAGGAGTTATTTTTATTTTTGTTTTTGTTTTTGTTACTACTTTGATACAGCTGCTAGTGACCTGATAATTATTGTAAAACAAACTGGCTATTGGAAAATCACCACTCTGCCTTGCACATGTAGTGTTAGGCTAGTCAACTGATACTTCAGAGCCAGTTTTTAGTCTATAAATGGAAAATTATAAATATTGCCTTACAGGGACTTTTGAAGAGAAACAAATGTATGGAGAGAAATCTCAAAATGCAAAACAATGAATATACATGTATAGTTATACTATTAATATTAGTGCCTCGTTTCCTTAAGCGTAAATATATGAGGCTTTTAACCTTCTGACTTTCAGCTACATTGACAAAAAATGTCAAATAAACATGAATTTATTTCAAATTGACTATTATTTTAAAGTTAGCAAAATCTTTGCTATATCCAGTATAATGCACACAACAGATTAAGGTAATCCCCTAAACTACATCATATTCCCTCAAATTTTACATATTTTGGTCCCAGAATAAGGTTGTGCTTGTAACTTAATTTGTAGTCAGTCCAGTGAAAAGAGGTCGTCAAGGTAAACCTTAATCTATTATAACTGATATTCTTATTTTAATGGGAACTTTGGACACAGACATGTAGAAGTAAGACAGTGTGAAGACACAGAAGAAAGCTACAAGCTAGACGTTAATGAGAGAAGACTGAAACAGATCCTTCCTTTATGGTTGTCAGAAAAAGGCAACCTTGAAAATACTTTCATCTCAGACTTTCAACCTCCAGAATTATTAGAATATTAATTTCTGGTGTTTAAACCACATAGCCTGTGATATTTTGTATTGTAGCCCTATCAAGCTGATACAGATAATAACAGAGTGACTATGATAGATTGTTCACCCACACAAAACAGCCTTGTAAACACTGATGATTTTCCCTTCACCTACTCCAAACAGTAGCACCCAAACTGGGGGTTACTCTAAGTTCTACAATAGGTATTGTGGAGGTATAGATTGAATAACCAGGTTCTACCTACATGAAAGATGCTTGTAAAGTAGTATGTAAAATTGGTGCATTTTTCTTTCCTGTATGTATTTCAAAACAAAATGAGAGAGCTTGCTATCACACACTGTGGCAAAACATTTCATCATGCATTGAAAGGTTACACACATCAACACTAATGGCATCCAGAACATTGAGAAGATGATGGTTAGTATCACTCCCTGCCACCTACTCGCCTCTAAATATGACAATCAATGTGGTCTTATTGGAGGGTCTGCTGGTAGCCCCAATACCATCAAGAAACTCATGCTGTTTTGGAAGCATTATTTGTGAAGGATGTTTTTTGAAAAGCAGCATATATTATCTAAATGCAGCAATATCGTGCTTACATTTTGACATGTATTAAATATGTGTTATATTAAATTATATATAAATATCATAAAATATATGTGTATGTGATGCAATGTATATTAAAGAGATGTAATTTTTAGCTGAAAAGTTATTTTTTAAATCCATAATCTGGAATTTTTTAAGTGTTGGGGAGAGTGGGATTTGGTGGGAACCTATAACAGAAGCTATATATTCAATGATTTTGTATATAAGGAATGTCCAGAGTAAGCAACTCTATAAAGATAGAAACCAAATAAGTGGCTACCTAAGGCCAGGGAAGAGAGTTTGGGGGCTTAGCTAAGGGTACAGGGTTCTTGGTGGGGGCGGGGGAGATTACAATTCTCTAAAATTGTGATGAGGGATACACACCTCTGTGAATATGTTAAACCCCATTAAATTGTTTGTTTTAAATTGGTGAATTATAAATGTGTCCATGAGCTACAATCTTCTAAGTGCTTGAGGTATCTTTTAATCTTCATTATAATACTATGAGAGAGCCACTGTTATTACCTATTTATATGGAAAAAATCTCCTGAAACATTAAAGGGTTAAGTGACTTTTTTATTGGCCATACAACTAGAAAATGATAGAATGTGTAGTTTAACCCAGCAGTCAACACTTAGAATTCACATTGTTATATTTACACTATGCTGCCTCTATCAGACAGTAAATTAATTTATGTAGTAACGTAAACAATATGAATATTCAATATCATGTGGAAAACAGTAATATATATATATTTGGTCCAAGAAGTCCAACAGCATGTATGTATGAGATATATATACACACACATCCAGAGGGTGCCAAAAAATATATACACATTTTAAGAGATGTTATCTAGGTATGACTTTATACACATTTTAAGAAATGTTTTCTATGTGTTACTTTTTTTCATCATAATCAGTAGTGTCTGAAAGCTGATGATAATCACATGAGCACCTCTTCAAATTGCAGAATTAAAACATTATTCCTATTCATCTTTTGTTAACAGTGTTAGCATATTGTATATATGTTACAATTTTAATACAGATTTTTCTTTCTTAAAATGTATACACGTTTTGGGGCATCCTCTATGTGCACATGTGCACGCGCATGTGCATGTGTGTGTGTGTAAATGTTTTGCTCATGCCACATTGAAAACCCAAAGCTTTAACTTTAAAATAAAACATTTCTTTCCCACATTGCATGTTCCTCTTTTAATCAGAGTTTACCCTGTGCGTCAATGATCCGAAACCACCAACAACGAGCAATCATGCCTGCAATTGTCATCTCTAGGGCTGCCGGCTCTAAGCAGTGGTTTCTTTCTGTTGACACATATTGCTTAGCTGCTGGCTTGACAAGTTATTTTCTCACGAAAGCTCTGCTAAAACACTATTGATTTTGGCTGCATAGCTGAAAAAAGAGTCACTATCTTGTTATCATATCCTCTGCATTGGACTTGGGACTTCAGTTATACTTTGGCAATTTCCCAATCTAGGAATAACATAGCAGAGAATACCAATTTTATGTATCAAAAAGTAAAAAACACCTAATATTGCATTTTTTTAAATTTCATTTTTCATTTAGCCCAATGAATAAAATGAAATAGGCAGCTTTTCTCTTGGGTGCACTGCTTAAAGACAAGTTATTCAACTGCTTGAAAAAAGTACAATACTTCCCAGCCCCAGAAATTTCCCTTTTTGGCAAAATTGAAATAATCTACTAATAAAATATAATTGAAAAATTCCAATAACTTAATAGTAGTCACAGTAAATAATTCTACTGACTTACATTTTTTAGACTATATTTTTTTAGAGAACTTTTAGGTTCACAGCAAAACTAGGAGGTACAGAGATATCCTATCTACCCTCTGTCCCATATATGGACAGCCTCCCCTATACTATCAATACTTACTACCAGAGTGACACATTTGTTAAAACTGATGAAACTATATAGACACACCATTATTACCCAAATTCCATAGTTTTCATTAAGGTTGACTCTTTGGCATGCACCCATGTATAATGGCATGCACCCATCATTAGAGTATCATACAGAGAAGTTTCAATGTGCAGTAGCTTTTTCAGCCCTCCCACCACACAACCCCTACAAGCCATGCATCTTTTTGTTCTTCTATAGATTGCTTTTTTCTGAATTCATTCAACTTGTATCCTAGAGCATGTGACATTTTCAGATTGGTTTCTTTCACATACTAATATGAATTTAATTATCTTCCATGTATTTAAATGGCTTGAGAGCCCATTTATTTTTAGTTCTAAATAATAGTCCATTGTCTGGTTGTATCAGTTTATTATCCATTCACCTATGGGAGTGTTTCTGGTTGCTTATGAGTCTTGGTACTTATGAATAAAGCTGCTATAAACACCTATGTACAGGTTTTTGTGTAGACATACTAGACATAAATTACCACAGAGTGTGATTACTGATATGATACACGGATGTTTATTTAGTGTCTAAGTTACTGTCAATTTGTCTTTCAATATGGATGTTAATCAAGAGTTGCTATTGCTTCACATCCTCAGCAGCATTAGGCACTGTCAGTGTCTCAGATTTTTGCCATTCCAATAGATACACAGGAATTTCTTATTGTTCTACTGTGCATTTTCTTTGTGACAAAAGATACTGAATATTTTTTTCTATGCTGATTTTTTCATCTGTTTATTACCTTTGGTAACTGGTCTGTTAAGGTGTTTGGCCTTATTAGGTCATTTTTTCTCTTATTGTTGAATTTATCATGAAAATACTGTGACTTGTCTTTTCATTATCTTGACATTGTCTTTCACAGATCAAAATGTTTTCTTTTTATTTCATGAAGTTCAGATTGTTAACTATTTATTTCATGGATCATGACTTTGATGTTATATCTGAAAAAGTCTCTTTCATACCTGAAGTCATCCAGGTTATGTTATGTTCTGAGAGTTACACAGTTTTGTATATGACATTTTGATGTCATATACAGGTAGATGACCCATTTTGAGTTAATTTTTGTGAAAGATGTGAGATCTGTGTATCAGTTCTTTTTCTTTTTTACATACCAATGTCCAGTTGTTTCAGCATTACCTGATGAAAAGACTATATTTTATCCATTATATTGTCTTAGATCCTTGGTCAAATTTAGATGGATAAATTTCTTGGCTTTCTATTCTATTCCATTGATTTATTGCCTATTTTTTTTCACCAATACTACAACTTGGGTTACTATAGTTTTATAATAAATCTTCTCCCACAAAAAGAAGGATATTAAGATACTTTATAAAAATATTAATAAGGGATCAAAGTAAGAGGAATGGGTAAAAATGAGATTATAACAACAAAAAAGGTAACATAATAAAAGGGTGTTGGTTCATAAAATAAAACAAAACAGGAATGAAATTAAGAAACTGGTAAAATAAAGTTATAAATCCCCCCCCCAAAAAAAAAGAAAAGAAACTGGTAGTAGAATCAGTAAAGGAGTAGCATAGCAGAAATATGTAAGATAACAAATAATGAAAAAACTACAGTGACATAAGGTTGTACATTTATGGCTATCATGATGATATAATAAAAAAGACATGTGGTAACCTTTGAATCATAAAAATGCAACTGTTATTCTCATTAAAAATAGTGAAAGGAACTTACTGTAATTTTGAAGTCAATGAATATGTGCTTTAATAGAGAAGGTATAAAGTAATTTATAACAAGCAGAAAAGGGGGCAGGGAGGGACTGTTACTGTCCCTAATACTTCATTCTCCAATTTCCAAAGTCACTTGGTAATTTGTTTAGGTTAATGGACTTAGGTTGAGGTGCATCATATTTAATGGTTGAGTTGTTTGAGGATGTGAAAAGGAATGATTAGAAATGAAAAAGGTTAATTGTCACCTTGAAAGTTTACTTATCACCAAGAATGTATCAATGGTGCAATTCAACTACATCTTTTCCTAGCTTGTAAGACAATAAAATAAGGACAACAAGACTTCTGTGAAAAGCTATCAAAAGAAATTCATACTTGTATTAATCATACTACAGGATATATTGGGTTTCTGCTAGATAAGGTTGAAGTAAAATGTGCTTTTTTAAATCCTCTATTGACATCATTGATATTTCTATTCCAATGCTATATTTACTGTTAAAAAATAATATCTGGAGATATTTCTGGTTTCAAAACAGTGGTAAAGAAGCAAGCTAGCTTCTGTCCCTCCCACAGAAATCCAAGGACAAGTATATAGCACTGAGACAATCACTAGAAATATCCCTGTACTCAAATATAAAGATGAGATAGTGCTCGGGGACACAGAGAAATGGAAAAACTCTGAGCAGTTGAAAATACCAGGACAACAAATAAACAACTGTGATTCAACTGCAGTGCTGAAAGCAAAGTGTAAAGTGGGGAAGTGGAGACACACTTGTGATGACCAGAAGTCCAGGAGGGCATGGCTGCACCCAGCTTATGTAGCCTCATCTCCCTTCCTAAGATCAGAGTCAGAGGGACTTCTCATTATGAGGATAATGTAGGAAGAAGATCCTCACCTTAACACCTTAAATCTATGTATGGTCCTTAAACAGGAGAATCCCACTGTCTCCAACATTGGAAAATTATCAGGAATACATATAGCTGATCGCTCTGGATTAAGAGCTCAAGATGTGCACTTTCCACCCCCTATGCACCCGTTGAGAATCAAGCTGCTGTAGCTTCATGCCATCTTGAGACTAGAGATACCTCTACAGCCTCCTCTGGTGGCCAGTAGCCACTGCACCCTTTCAGCACTGGGTCTCCATCTTCATTTTACCAAACCTACACCGATGGCCAAACACCACAGTCCCGGGAATGGACAGTCTGGATCTAAGGCTATGACATGAATCCTGCAAGGCAGGGAAACAAACTTCTGCCACACTCCCCTCTAGCCATAGCAAAAGTCCAGCAGTTCTTCTCAAGCAAACTGTCCCTGGAGACAGCCAAACTGTTACGTGTCCTCCGAGCAGATGATACACTCCCAGGCTAGCAGAGTGGTTATGCACTTGTTCACAGAACCAGAGTAATGGCCCTGAGGTGCCCTAGGCCCCGAAGATAAGCCGCTCACCTGGCTGAATGGCCATATATCTGAAATTAGAGCCTGAGAAATAACACTGCAGGCAAGCCCCTAAGCTGTGCAAAAAGCTGTGTGCCTATGTCTGAGAAGTGGCACAGCAGACTTCTCCCTCTACACATGTCCCCAGATTAACCAAGCAGATGTACCACCACATCCTGGAACTGAAAGGCAGGTCTTTGGGCCATCCCCAGAAGACACATCTCCAGGCCAGTCAAGCAGCCCTGAATTCATGTTCCAGACTAAGGAAATAACCTCAACAGATTGGTATGCAGGCCAGCCAAAAAGATCTATGAATGCATCCTTGATCTAAGAATCAGCCCATGGGGTGCCCCTGGCAAACACTTTTGCAGGCCAATAGAGCAATTTTGCAGCTTTATCCTGAACCTGAGAAACAATTTCACAGGTATCTCCCAACAGAGCTGTCCTTAGGCTATTGAGCAGCTGTACCCCCATATAATAGGCCTAGAAAACAGCCCATAGACCACCTCTAGTGAGCAGACCCTGAAGTTTGCCAATTAACCATGTACCTATGCCACTGGTCAGAGCAAGAGCCCTGTGTTCCCAACCTGAGCAAGCTCGACCCCACATTGGCTATGTACATGTACATCCTCTTGATCTGAGAAATAGGCTAGAGAGCTCATCTGTGGCTCATCTGTGGTAATAAATAGATTCAATTCTCCATTTATAAGATACAGACCAATAGAATAGATAAAAAATATGAAACCCAACTATATGCTACTTATAAGAAACTCACTTCATTCATAAAGACACACATAGACTATAAGCAAAGTGATGCAAATTACAATCCATACAAATGGAAAACAAAATGGAGCAGGAATAGCTATACTTATATGCACATATCAGACAAAATAGACTTCAAGTTAAAATCTGTAAAAAGGAACAAAAAATGAATATTATATATCAATAAAGGGATTTATTCAGCAAGGGTTTATTCAGTGCTCTTTAATGCACCACAAAAAGGAGGACCCAGCAATATAAAGCAAATATTATTAGATCTAAAGGAAGAGATAGTTCCCAACACAATAATAGATGGAGACCTCAACGTTCTACACTCAGCATCGGACAAGTCATTTAGACAGAAAATTAAAAACAACAATAACAACATAAAAAAACATTGAATCCAAACTGCACCATAGATGAAATGGACCTAACAGACATTTATAGAACATTTTACCCAACAGCCACAGAGCACACACCCTGTGTTACATTCTCCAGGAAGTTAGGATACAACAAAAGTTTCAAAAACTAAAAGAAACAAACAAACAAACAAAAAATCAAACATATTATCTAACCACAATGTAATACAACTAGACATCAATAATAAAAGGAACACTTAAAACTACACCAATATGTGAATACAGCACTCTTAGCACGGGTGTATACCGCACCAGTATGTGGATATAGCACTCAACATAGTTTTGGAAGTTGTAAACAAAGTTATTAGGAATGAGAACAAAATACATGGCATGGTAACTGGAGAGGAGGAAGTAAAATTCTTGTTTGTAGATGGCATGATCTTATGTATAGAAAAACCTAAAGATGCTACCAAAAAACTTCTAGAACTAATAAACAAATTTAGTAAAGTTTCAGAATATAAAATTTGGATGCTCAAATCAGTAGTATTTCTAAACACAAAACACTAACTGAAAAGGAAGCCAAGGTAGCAATGTATTTTTTACTAGCTAAAAAAAAATCTAGACATAAATTTTTAAAAACAGGAGAAAGACCTCTACAAGGAAAACTACAAAACAGTGATGAGAGAAATTGAAGAAGGTACTACCAAATGAAAATGCAACCCATGCTTATGGATGAAAAGAGATAATGTTGTTAAGGTGACAATACTACAAAAAGAAATATACAGATTCAATGCAATCCAATTTGAAATAATACTGACATTCTTCACAAGAAGAGAAAAAAAATCCTAAAATTTGCATGAAGCACAAAAGACCTGAAAAAAACAAAGCCATCCTGAAAAAATAAGGTAAAGGCATCACACTATTAGATTTCAAAACATTTTACAAAGGAGAAGTAACCAAAAAAACTTGTTACTAACCTAAAAAGAAAAAAATTATACCTATGGAACAGAAAAATATTAATTCACATATCTACATACGATTTATTTTCGGTAAAGGTACCAAGAACACTTATTGCAAAAAAGGACAGTCTGTTCAATAAATTGTGCTGGAAACCTGTACAGAATGTACCTATGCAGAAGAATAACTAGGTCCTTACTGTTCACCCTATACAAAAATCAACTCATATTCTAACTCAACTGGTTAACTTTTGAAAATTATTTTATAGAGACAGGTCTAGCTAATTATCCAGGCTGATCTTAGACTCCTGACCTAAAGCAATACTCTTTCTTTTACTTCCCAAAGTGCAAAAACTATCATGACTGACCAAGAGTTTATTAAATGAATCTAAATCAGAATATGTTCTCAGTTCTCAGACCACAATGAATTTAAACTTGATATCAACAACATAAAGGTAGCTGCAAACTCCATAAATATTTACAGATAAATAGCACACTGTTAAATAATCCATGGATCAAAGACATTGAAGGCTAAATTAAAAGACACATTTTAACTAAATAGAAATAATAATTCGAATTATGAAAATTTGGGGGAAACAGTGAAAGAAGTGCTGAGAGGAATTTAACAGCAGTACAATGCATGTATTAGAGAAAAAAAGACAAATATGAAACCAATAGTGTAATCTTCCAACTTAGGTAATAAGTGAAGGAAGAATAATTTAAGACTAAAGCTAGTAATAACAAATAAATACTAGTAAAAAATAAAACATTAAACAATAGAACTGAAAAAGAGAATATAATATAGAAAATCACAAAACCAAAATCTGATTTTTTAAAAGACATAATTTTCAAATTTCTAGGCAAGCTTTTCAAGATATAAAGAGAGAAGGCAAACAAAAGGAAAGAAGAATCATCACTACTGATCCAAGGTTATCAAGTGATGGTAAAGGAATATTATAAATAACTCGATACCCACAAATATGATGACCTAGATGAAATGAGCAAATTCCTTAAAAGGTACAAGCCAGAAAAGGAGACAAAAAGTTCCGACTATTCCTATTTATAATAAAGAAATTAAATCAATAACTGATATTCTTTAAAAACAGAAATCATAAGGGTCAGATAATTTGACTAGTAAATTCTACCAAATGTATGAGGGAAAAAAATGATACCAACCTTTATAATAATTTCCATAAAATAGAATTAGAGAAAGCACTCTCTAACTCATTCTATAAGGCATTAACCTAATACCCAAATTATAGAAAGATATTACCGTATATACTCGAGTATAAGCCGAGTTTTTTTGGCACAAAATTTGTGCCGAGTTCAGGTTTTTCGATACTCGTCTTATACTCGAGTATATACGGTATAAGAAAGGAAAGCCACAGACCAATCTTTTTTGAATATAGACCTAAAAATTCTTAACCAAATTGTAAGATATCAAATTCAACAATATATAAACAATATATAAAAGAATCATGTAACATGACTAAGTGAGATTTTATTACAGGTCTATTAGGCTCATTCAACATTCAAAATCATTTAATACCACCTATTATACTATGAATCAAGGAAGAAAGATTATATCAGCTTATCAATAGATTCAGAAATAATTTTTTGACAAAAATTGAGCACCTATTCATGATTAAAACTCTAGTAACCAGGAATATAGAAAAATTTCCTTATCTTGATAAAGAATATCTAAAAGTACTCAATAGCTAACATGATATATAATGGTTAAAAGTGGACAATGTCCCAGTATAATTGGAAACAGAGAGAACAAAGCAAGAAACTGTCCTCTCATTGTTCTTATTTAATAATATATTAAAAGTCTTAGTAATAAATTAATAGAAGAAAAAATAATAGATGAATAAATATATGACAGAGAATGAGAAAATAAAGCTGTTTTTTTAACAGATGTTATGATTGTCTGCACAAATAATCCCAAGTATTTTTTATCTCTAATAAAAAAAAAAAAGAATTGATTAAAAAAGACAAAAAGAAAAAAAAAACAAAAAAACAAATAATCCCAAGTAATTGACATATTCTCGAAGAACTAATAAGTGATTATAGAAAGGTCATAGTATACAAGGTTGTCATACACAAATCAAACACATTCTTATATAAACAATTGAATTTTGAGATTTAAAACACAAACCAATTATAATAGAAACAAAAATAAGTAGGAAATAAACTATATGTATATAACTGTAAAACTGAGGAAAGAAATCCAAGTAAACCTAAACAAACAGACAGAAAAATATTCTACATCCATGAATTAGAAGACTCCATAAGGATAAGATGTAATTTTTTCAACATGATCTACAGATTCAAGGCAATACTAATCAAAATCCCAGAAATTTATAAAGAAAAAAATTGGAGGACAGACACTACCAAGTTCAAGCTTTACTAAAACTACACTGTAATCAAGACAGCATGATATTGACAAAGATTAGACTCACAATAGATACTGAGATTAAGAGAAAGAATAGAGAGCCCCCAAAGTAAACTATTTTTCTCCCCAGGCACCAATACTATTTAAAAAAGAAATCATAATCTTTTCAGCAAATGGAATTGAAACAGTTGAAAATACATATGCAGTAAAATAAATGTTGGCACAAATCTCAGTTTTCACCATAGTAAACTCAAATAAATAATGTAAGTACATATGTCACACAGTACTATAAAAGTTGTAGAATAAAACAAAGGAAAATAACTCCACAATCCTGATTTTGGCAATGAAATTTTAGAACACTGAAAACACAATCAATAAAAAATATATATAATAAATTATCTTTTAATAAAATGTAAATCTTCTGTTGTGAAAAGATACTTTTATGAGAATCAAAAGACAAGCCATAGACTAAGAGTAAATCTTTGCAAAGTGCATATTTGGTAAAGAACTTGTTTCCTAACACACAGAACACACAACTTTTAAAATCCCCAAGTAAGAAGCCAAACAACCCAAATAATAACTGGCAGAAGACTGGAAGGGGAAACTCAACAAAAAAAAAGTATGTATCTTGTATTCAGCTGAAAAAAAAAAAAAAAGAATTCTCATTATAATGTCATCAGGGAGATACAAAATATAATAAAACAATAATGAGAAACAATTAGAGCCTAATAGATTGCTTTAAACCACTCCCCCAAAAATTCTGAATGCCAAATGTTTGTGAGGGTGAGAATAACAGGAACTCATACATACAGCCAGTCCAAGTGAAAAATATTAAACTTGGATTTAGTATGGGAGTTTCTTAAAAAGCTAAACATAGTCTTCTCATATGATTAAGCAATTATGTTTCCAGATATTTATCCTAATTAATAACCTATGTTTATGCAAAACCCTGCAAGTGTTTATAATAATTTTCATTCAATTAATAATTACCAAGAGGTAAACAAGATGTTCTTTGATAACTAAATGGGTAAAAATGGGCATATTCATACAATGGGATATTATACTCTGATGAAAAGAAATGACTTTTCAAGTCATCAAAAGACAGAAAAACTTTTAATACATTTTGATAATTGAAAGACAGCATCCTACAAAAAGCTACCTACCATATGACTCTGCTTCTAGTACATTCAGGAATAAGCAAAACTAGAAGAAAGACAAGAAACAATGGGTTTTAGGGATTCAGGGAGATATAGGGGGATAAATAATGAAATGCTAGGGATTGTTTGCATGGTAAAATTATTCCATTTTGTAGTGTATTGGTGGATACATGATATTGTGTATTTGTCAAAACCTATAGAACTTAACAGCATTTAGAGTGATCTTTAATGTACGTGAATTAAAAAAAAAAATCACTTAGGTACTGGAGAATCCCAGAAGAAAATGAAGACTGTAAAATAATTTAATACAAATTACAAATATATGAAACAACACAGCTGAAGAGAATGGAGAAAAGAAATGACAACTTAAATATTTCTAAAATAAATAGACTCTGAAAAAACTAATGGCAAAGAAAAAAAAAACTAACATAGACATTGTACATTGTACTCTAGTTGACAGAATTGTTTCTTATGCAGTTATAATTCAACAATTCTGATGCTAAAATATTTGTATACTAGAATGAACAATGAAGTTAATGGATGGCAGATCAGGGAAGCCAGGCATCTCATTGATGGCATACAAATTTATAGTAAAACAAGGAAAAAAAGCAGGAATGATCTATGTGGTAATGAATGAGAGTTGGAGACAATAGAGTGAAATCATGTTTAGTTTACATAGATACAGACAGTTAGGGAAAGAAATATTGGGTATAAACACATTTATATACACTAGTTTATAGGGAATGCATGTCATTTTTGCTCTAAGAGATGGTAACAAAAGGACACTGCAGGGGCAACAACACATCAAAAGCACATTTCTTGGTTTTTAATACAATTCTTAAATAAAGAGTTTCTTGGGGGGGGGAGTGGAGACAAGATGGCTGACTGAAACCAGCTTTCCAAAGAGGCTCCCATTCAGAAGGAGAGTTAAAGGACATAAATTTAGCCAGTAAAAGGGTGGATTTGAGCTATACCAAGAGAGAAGGTTGAAGAATGCACATCAACCCCGCTGAGGTGAGCTACAACCCCAAGGATACAAACAATAGGTACAAAATCCACCACCAAGCGAACGGGAGTCCCCTCCCCCATGAGAACAGCTCAGAGTGCCCTGCAAACAAATGAGCAGACTTCAAAGGTCCTCCCACTATACTCCATGGGAGAGACCCTCTAAAAACTGGACCTACCTCCCCTAATAGAGTGCCATGGCATTCTCCTGCCAGGCATAAAACTATATAAAACTGTATATACTCTCTACCTGCAACTCTGAGCTCCTAGCATTCCCCTCCACTCTCACTCTGAGATCTGGAGGCCTGTCCCCCAGGAGTCCAGATTCTTGGGTGATTTATCAAGGGGTGTGGACAATGTCTGAACTGCAACTGGCCAGTGCAGACCCTGGGGCATGGGAGTGAGGAGATGACGGTAGGCTGAAAGGGAACCACACCAGAGCATGGTGCCCAAGGCACAGAGAAGCAGGCATCTTCGAGCAGCAATATGGCTCACTCCCAGATATTCTGAAGCCACACCCCCTGTCTCCATTGGCAACCAGAGGAGGCCGGACATCTACTGAGGTGGCAACCACTAGCAGAACAGATCTGGGATGGAAACGTACGCCCTGTTAGTAAAGAGTTTGTCTGAGGCAGTACCAGCCTGTTTTGAATGCAAGGACTAGAAATGCAGTCGCAGACCCGGGAAGTTCCCAAGGTGGGGCTGACCCAGAGGACGGCTTTACTGAACCTAAGACGCACCTAGCACTCAGGGGATCGTCAGCCTATAGACAAAGGAATGCAAGAGGGTAGAACTGACAGCTAAATGTGCTGTGAATACAAACCTGCAAGAGCAAAGACAGGGCCTAAGGTGCAGGTTCTGGGAACTCAAAACAGCTTCTCTTCTGCAGGGGAATATAGCAGGGACAAAAGCAAATTTCTGAAAAGTTGTTCTGGTCTGTCAGTAACAATAATCAGGGGCAGGGCTGGAACTGAGCGAATACCCCCCAGCCTCCATCAAGTGCCTGAGGTGGTCAGGCCTCACCTTCCCCTGCTAAATAGAGGCAGAGTGCAGTGGCTTGGCTAAGTAGAAAAGGATTTCCTTGTGATACAGGCAGGTGTAAACCCCAGGAGTATCTGTTCACTACAGGCAACTGGGTCAGCCAATTGCAGGGCTATCAGTGACTGGGTGTGACAGAGGTGCAAGGTGGGGAAGGAGGCATCAACCTTCCCAGACTGATCTATTTGCTGGGTGGCTCCTCCTGACTCCACACAGCACTGGAGCAAGCCATATCAGAGTAGTCAACCAGACTCCTGCTATCCAGTTGCCAGAGACCTTTTAAACTCTCCCACCCGAGACAGGTGCTGACTGAGACAATCGATTTGGACCTTTTGAACTGCGCCAATTGTCTGAGGACTATTCAGGTGGTTCCCTAGGTGTGTGGTTGTAGGAAGGTTTGATTTTACTTTTCCAATTGTTGCCTGTGGGGTGCGGGGTGACTTAATTGCTGGTATTTCTTCACAGCTGAGACTTCAACCCAGAGTAACTGTTTCACTAGGGTCGAACAGAAACCAGCTGAAAACAAGACAGAACCATGTCGCCCCATCACACCAAACAGGGCCCAAGTTTCTCAGGCCACAGCACTGTACGGGTCCTCAACAAAGCTCCAGGGGAAAAATCAAAGGTTGTAAAACAATCATGGGGTGGAATCAGTGGGAAAACTCTGGTAACATGAATAACCAGAGTAGATAACCCCCCCAAGGAAAGATATGGCAGATATAACTGAAAATCCCATTCATAAACAGCTTACTCATATGTCAGAAATCGAATTCAGAATTTGAATTGCAAACAAGATTAATAAAGTGGAGGAAAAATTGGAATTAGAAATTTGAGCAGCAATTCAAAAGTCAGAATTAGGAATTTGAGGAGAAATTAAAAAGTTGTTTCAAGAATTTAATGAATTTACAGACAAAGCCACCAAAGATATTGACACACTGAAGCAAGAATTTGCAGCCCTCAAAGATCTGAAAAATACAGTAGAATTCCCTCGGTGACAGAGTGAAGCAAGCAGAAGAAAGGATTTCTGACATTGAAGAGAAAGCCTTTGAACACTCCCAAACTCTCAAATAGGAAGAGAAATGGAGAGCAAAAACAGACCATTCTCTCAGAGAGCACTGTGATAACTCGAAGAAGGCTAATATCCGCCTCATTGGAATCCCTGAAACTGATGAAGTGGCCTCACTAGGCACAGAGGCCCTTCTCCATGAAATTATGAAAGAGAATTTTCTAGACATGTGAAGAAATTCTTAAATACACATAGCAGACAATTTCAGAACCCCAGCACGACTCAATCCCAATAAGACATCCCACAGGCATATCATAATTAACTTCACTAAAGTTAATATGAAGGAGAAAATTCTAAAAGCTGCCAGACATAAGAAATCCATTACCTACAAAGGGAAGAATATTAGAATGACTGCAGATCTCTCTGCTGGAACCTTTCAAGCCAGAAGAGGGTAGTTATTGACTTTTAATCTCCTAAAGCTAAATAACTTTCAACCCCGGATTCTGTATCCAGCTAAACTGAGTTTCATTTATGATGGAGAAATTAAATACTTTAATGACATTCATATGTTGAAGAAATTTGCAATAACCAGACAAGCTCTTCAGGATATTCTCAGACCTATCCTTCATAATAACCAGCACAATCCTCTACCACAAAAGTAAACACACTCAGGAACTTTTGATGAAACTCCAACTTCCACAGTGGCAAAAGGATTAAAAATGTCCACTGGACTTTCGAAAAACTGAATACCCAAAATTTTACTGGACTTATCAATATTCTCCATTAATGTGAACGGTTTAAACTGTCCTCTAAAGAGGCACAGGTTAGCTGACCAGATACAAAAACTCAGGTCAGATATATGCTGCTTATAAGAGTCACATCTTACCTGTAGACTCAGGGTGAAAGGATGGTCATCCATATTTCAGGCAAATGGTATTCAGAAAAAAAGAAGGTGTTGCAGTTTTATTTGCAGATACAATAGGCTTAAAACCAACAAAAGTAAGGAAGAATAAGAATAGTCACTTCATATTTGTTAAGGGTAATACTCTATATGATGAGATTTCAATTATTAATATCTATGCACCCAACCAGAATGCACCTCAGTTTATAAGCAGACATGAGCAACTTGATTTCCTTCACATCCATAATAGTTGGAGATTTCAACACTCCTTTGGCAGTGTTGGATAGATTCTCCAATAAGAAGCTGAGCAAAGAAATTTTAGATTTAAACCTAACCATCCAACATTTGGATTTAGCAGACATCTACAGAACATTTCATTCCAACAAAACTGAGTACACATACTTCTCCTCAGCGCACGGAACATACTCCAAAATCGATCACATCTTAGTCTAACCTCAGTAAATTTAAAACACTAGAAATTATTCCTTGCATCTTCTCAGACCACTATGGAATAAAAGTCAAAGTCGGTAACAACAGGAATCTGTATACTCATACAAAATCATGGAAGTTAAATAACATACAGAACGATAGCTGGGTCAGAAGTGAGATTAAGAAGGAAATTGCCAAATGTTTGGAACAATATGACAATGAGGACACGAATTATCAAAACCTCTGTGATACCACAAAGGCAGTCCTAAGAGGGAAAGTTATAGTACTGCAAGTCTTCCTGAAGATAATGGAAAGAGAGGAAGTTAACAACTTAATGGGATATCTCAAGCAACTGGAAAAGGAAGAACATTCCAACCCAAAACCCAGTAGAAGAAAATAAATAACCAAAATCAGAGCATAATTAAATGAAATTGAAAACAAAAGAATTATAGAACAGATCAATAAATCAAAAAGTTGGTTTTTTGAAAAGGTCAATTAAATAGATAAGCCTTGGCCAACCTAATCAGGAAAAAAAAGAGTAAAATCTCTTATCTCATCAATCAGAAATCACAAAGACAAGATAACTACAGACTCCTCAGAAATTTAAAAAGTCCTTGATGAATATTACAAGAAACTTTATTCTCAGAAATATGAAGATCTGAAGGAAATTGATCAATACTTGGAAGCATGTCACCTTCTAAGACTTAGCCAGAATCAAGTGGAAATTTTGAATAGGCCCATATCAAGTTCTGAAGTAGCATCAAGCATAAAAAATCTCCCTAAAAAGAAAAGCCCGGGACATAATGATTTCATGTCAGAATTCTACCAAACCTTTAAAGAGGAATTAGTACCTATATTACTCAACCTGTTCCAAAAGGTTGAAAAAGAAGGAAAACTACCCAACACGTTCTATGAAGCAAACATCACCCTAATCCCCAAACCAGGAAAAGACCCAACAAGGAAAGAAAATTATAGACAAATATCAATAATGAATATAGATGCAAAAATATTGAACAAGATTCTAACAAACAGAATCTAGCAACACATCAAACAAATTATACATCATGACCAAGTCGGTTTTATCCCAGGGTCTCAAGGCTGGTTCAATATACGTAAATCTATAAATGTAATTCAGCACATAAACAAATAAAAAACCAAAGACCATATGATTCTCTCAATTGATGCAGAAAAAGCTTTCCAGTATCCCTTCATGATCAGAACACTTAACAAAATTGGTATAGAAGGGACATTTCTTAAACTGATAGAGGCGTTCTGCAGCAAACCCACAGCCAATATCGTTTTGAATGGAGCTAAATGGAAATCATTTCCCCTCAGATCAGGAAAGAGACAAGGCTGCCCATTGCCTCCACTGCTCTTTAATATTGTAATAGAAGTTTTAGCCACCACAATTAGGGAAGAAAAGGCGATTAAGGGTATCCATATAGGGTCAGAAGAGATCAAACTTTCACTCTTCGCAGATGATATCATTGTATATTTGGAAAAACCAGGGATTCTACTACAAAACTCTTAGAAGTGATCAAGGAATACAGCAGTGTCTCCGGTTACAAACTCAACATTTATAAATCGGTAGCCTTTATATATACCAACAATAGTCAAGTGGAAAAAACAGTTAAGGACTCTGTCCCATTCACAGTAGTGCCAAAGAAGATGAAATATTTGGGAGTTTATCTAACAAAGGATGTGAAAGATCTCTATAAAGAGAACTATGAAACTCTAAGAAAAATAATAACTGAAACTGTTAACAAATGGAAAAAAATACTATGCTCATGGCTAGAATCAACATTGTTAAAATGTCCATACTACCCAAAGCAATATACAATTTTAATACAATCCGTATTATAGTTCCACTGTTATACTCTAAAGATCTTGAAAAAATAACTTTGTTTTATATGGAATGAGAAAAAACCTCGAATAGCCAAGACATTACTTAGAAATAAAAAGAAAAAGGAGGAATCAGGCTACCAGACCTCAGATGACTCTATAATCCGATAGTGATGAAAACTGCATGGTACTGGCACAAAACCAGAGAAGTAGATGTCTGGAACAGAATAGAGAACCAAGAGATGAATCCAGCTACTTACCATTATTTGACCTTTCATAAGCCAATGAAAAACATTCAGTGGGGAAATGATTCCCTATTTAACAAATGGTGCTGGTTTAACTGGCTGGCAACCTGCAGAAGACTGAAATTGGACTCACACCTTTCACCGGTCACTAAGATAGACTCCCACTGGATTAAAGATTTAAACTTAAGACATGAAACTATAAAAGTACTAGAGGAGAGTGCAGGGAAAAACCTTGAAGAAATCAGTCTGGGCGAGTATTTTATTAGGAGGACCCCCCGGGCAATTAAAGCAGCTTCAAAAATATTCTAATGGGACCTGATCACACTAAAAAGCTTCTTCCCAGCCAAGAACACAATACATAAAGCAAGCCAGCAGCCCTTAGAATGGGAGAAGATATTTGCATGTTACGTTTGCAACAAAGGTTTAATAACTAGAATCCACAGAGAACTCAAATGTATAAGCAAGAAAAGGATAAGTGATCCCATTGCAGGCTTGGCAAGGGACTTGAAGAGAAATTTCTCTGAAGAAGACAGGCATATGGCCTACAGACATATGAAAAAATGCTCATCATCTTTAATCATCAGAGAAATGCAAATGAAAACTACTTTGAGATACCATCTAACTCCAGTCAGATTAGCCCATATCACAAAATCCCAAGACCAGAGATGTAGTGTTGATGTGGAGAAAAGGGAACACTTCTACACTGCTGGTGGAAGCGCAAATTAATACATTTCCTTTGGAAGGATGTTTGGAGAACATTTAAGAGATCTAGAAATAGATATGCCATTCAATCGTCTAATTCCTTTACTAGGTATATACCCAGAAGACCAAAAATCACATTATAACAAAGATATTTGTACTATAATGTTTATTGCAGCTCAATTCATAATTGCTAATTCATGGAAAAAGCCCAAGTGCCCATTGATCCACGAATCGATTAATAAATTGTGGTATATGTACATCATGGAATATTATGCAGCCTTAAAGAAAGATGGAGACTTTACCTCTTTCATGTTTACATCGATGGAGCTGGAACATATTCTTCTTAGTAAAGTATCTCAAGAATGGAAGAAAAAGT
>CAUYPK010026388.1:0-31567 GCA_963574355.1 Loris lydekkerianus | reverse complement strand
CTTCTCTTCTCTTCTCTTCTCTTCTCTTCTCTTCTCTTCTCTTCTCTTCTCTTCTCTTCTCTTCTCCTCTCCTCTCCTCTCCTCTCCTCTCCTCTCCTCTCCTCTCCTCTCCTCTCCCTCCTCTCCCTTTCCCTTTCCTCTCCTCTCCTCTCCTCTGCTCTCCTCTCCTCTCCTCTCCTCTCACCCCTCTCCCCTTCCCTTTCCTCTCCTCTCCTCTCCTCTCCTCTCTCCCCTCCCCTCTCCTTTCCTCTCCTCTCCTCTCTCCCTTACCCAGTCTCCTCCCCATACCCCTTTTCCCTTCCCCCCTGTTCTTTCCTCCTTCTCTCCTTCCTTCCCTTTTCTTTTTAATGAACAAATGCTTCTGCCTCAGACCTTTAGAAATTGCTGTTCCTCCTCTTGGAGGAGCATGGATTGTTTCTTTATTTCCTTTGGTTTTTAACTCATGTGTTATTGCATCAGTGAGTTCCCAAATATCTCTATGTTCCTTTATCTTGCTTTATATTTTTTCTTAGTGTTTAGCACCATCTGATCTATTGTATATTTGCTTTTTATTTTATTTTATTAATTATTATTATTATTTTTTTGAGACAGAGTCTCACTATGTTGCCCTGGGTAGAGTGCTGTGGTGTCACAGCCCACAGCAACTTCAAACTCTTGGGCTTAAGCAATCCTTTTGCCTCAGCCTCCCAAGTAGCTGGGACTACAGGTGCCCACCACAATGCCTGGCTATTTTTTGTTGCAGTTGTCATCATTGTTGTTTAGCCGGCCTGGGCTGGGTTCGAACCCACCAGCCTCTGTATATGTGGCTGATGCCGTAACCACTGTGCTATAGGTGCCAAGCTTATGTTTGCTTTTTATATTGGTTATTATCTAACTCTTTCATTAGAGTATAAATTCTATGAGTAGAACCACTATTTTGTTCTCTGCCATAGTTCTAGCTCCTTGGAAAATACCTGTGTTGGCCCTAAATAAAAATTTATTGGACAAGTGAATGGATGGAAGAATGAATGATTGACTATATGAATAAATATAAATAATTTGGCTCGGCGCCTGTAGCACAGTGGTTACAGCACCAGCCACATACACCGAGGGTGGCAGGTTCGAACCCAGTCTGGGCCAGCTAAACAACAATGACAACTGCAACAAAAAAATAGCCGGGCATGTGGTGGGTGCCTGTCGTTCCAGCTACTTGGGAGGCTGAAGCAAGCCCAAGGGTTTGAGGTTGCTGTGAGTTGTGACACCATGGAACTCTACTGAGGGCAACATAGTGAGACTCTGTCTCAAAAAAAAAAAAAAAGGAAAAAAAAAATATATACATTATTTATATATGTATAAATAATTTGTTCATCGTAAGTAATGGGTAGCAAATGATAACTACTGATTACTTATTCAAAAAAGTCCATTGTGGCTTGGTGCCCATAGCACAGTGGTTACAGTGTCAGCCATATACACTGAGGCTGGCAGATTAGAACCTGGCCTAAGTCTGCTAAACAACAATGACAACTGAAGCAAAAAATAGCCGGGCATTGTGGAGGGTGCCTGTAGTCCCAGCTACTTGGGAGGCTGGGGCAAAAGAATAGCTTAAGCCCAAGAGTTTGAGGTTGCTGTGTGCTGTGACAACATAGCACTCTACCACAGGTGACACAGTGAGACTCTGCCTCAAAAAAAAAAAAAAAAAGAGTCAGTTGGGTTAATTGGGATTGTCTTACTTAATCTGTTGACATGTGAATTTCCTTGCATAAAATTAAAAAAAAAGACTGTGTTTGGAATCATGATGATTTATTCTGCTTTCTTTTTGTTGTTAAATTTATAGACTGTTCAGCCTAAGAAGGAAGACAAGCAGCACTTGTTCAGAAAAATGTATCTAAACTTTTCTACACTAACTTACAGCAGTTTTAATGAACTAACTGTTGTCATCATTGATAGAGACCAAAAATTCAATAAGCTAATCTTTTTGCTAATTTGAATAGTTGCTGAGGATGATTTCCAAGTTTGATTACATTGAATCCATAGTTACGCTTTCCCAGGCGTAGAAATAAAAAACAGGTAAAAGAAAGGTCACCCGCAATTTGTTAAAACTAAGGGGAAAAATAAAACAACTGTATATATTTTTATCTATTCACTTATTACTATCATTTGCAGGCTTCAAATCAAATCCAGAAACCTATATAAAAAAGATGAAAAGATATAAAAACACCAAGATTCAGTTCTATGTACTTTTTCTCACACTCATTTTTGCTCATACTCTTATTACATTTCTTCTCATTCTTTTGTTCTTCTGACTAATACATAACTTAATGTTAATTTTCTTTTGGGGTCAGGAAGTTTGCAGGATATGAATCACATCTTTTGCTGTACACTTTTATATTCCTGTAATATATTTACTGATTTTATGGTAATTTTCTCTTTTCTTCCCTTTAAAAAAAATGATCTACCTCACCAGATTGTGAACTCTGGCAGGGTTCATGACTAATCTGGTCTTTTATCTCCAGTGCATGATATAGTCCCTAGTACATAGTAGAAATTTTTTAAGTCTTTTTGATATATATTGATTTGGTATAAATAGATCAAAATAGACCAGTATGAACAGACGGATGGTAAACACCTGCCACCTTCTTGTTTCTAGCATTATATACACTAATTAGCTGCTGAGTTGAGTTTTTCTATTATAGATAAATAGTTTTCCATGCAAAGTAGGCATAATAATAGTTCCTTACCCATAGATTAATGATAAGAAATAAATGGGATAATATATGTAAAGTTTTTTTGCACTGAATATAATAAACATTTAGTTTTTGGTTAACTATTATGTAGTTGCTTCTTATTATTATTACTAATTTTGGTTTGGTTTTGGTAACCAATACACTATAGCAGATGAAAAACATAGTAGGGACTGTGGACTGTTTGTGTCTCCTCCCAAAATTTATACATTGTAGTGTTAACCATAATGTGATAGCATTAGGAGGTGGAGCCTTGGGGAGATAATTAAGTCATGAGGGTAGAGCTCTCATGAATGGGAAGAAACATGAGAGAGATGATTTCTTTCTCGTGCAGATAATACAAGAAGACAGTCTTCAGCAAACCAGGAAGAGAGCTCTCACCAAACACGGAACCTACTGCTACCTGGAACTTGGACTTCCCGGTCTCTAGAACTATGAGAAATAAATGCTTGTTTGAGTCACCCAGTCTTTGGTATTCTGTTATAGAGCTCAAACTGGCTAAGACAGAAATTGGTAGCAGGAGTAGGATGCTGATGTAACAATTACCTAGAAATGTGGAAGCAGCTTTGAAACAGGCTACTGGATGGAAACTGGGAGAGTTTTGAGGTGTTTGCTAGAAAAAGCCAACATTGCTGTGAAAGTATTTTAAAGGTGATTTTGGTAAAGGCTGTAGAGAAAGCTTTTTTTCTTATAGAGAATAAATACATCAATGATCATGTACAGATATTGGTAGAAATATGGACATTATGGGCAATTCTGATAGGGTCTTAGATGGAATGGGGAAACGTGGTTGTATAATGGAGAAAAGAGCACTAGGGTTACAAAATGGAAAAGACCTTGGCTGAATTGTTCATGTTCTAGTGTTTTGTGGAAGGTCTCCTAACTGCTCATGAAATGCAAGTATAGAGAAATAAATTGAGGATAAAACTGTTAAGCAAAAAGGAATCAGAACTTAAAGAAAAATCTCAGACTGTCTACATTACAAAAAATAGAAAGAGTGATGGGAAGAAAACAGTAGTGTGTGGAGGACTCACCATTTGATAAGGAGATTGGTGTGGGTGTGAACCACAGACCTAGTCAGCCACCTCAGCAGAGACATTGCTAGTTTGAACTGAAGGGGACAGAATTGGAACAAAATGAAGGAAGGTTGTTGAACTTCATAAATCCATAGGACAAGACATAAAGCTACTCAGCTTCAAAATGGGGGAAGAATGACCCCGAAGGTGATTCAGAGATCATCAGTGCTGTCATGCTCATTAGAGGCGCAAAGTGCGTGGGCCAAGGGGCGGGGCTGCTGCCACCTCAGTTTCAAAAGTGAGGCCACTGTCTGGCGGAGCTATAGGGACAATCACTGCTCCTGTGGGTCTTGGAGGTGAAAGCATTGCTTCTGTGGGTCTGGAAGGCAGGACATCAAGCTAAAGAGAGGACTTCTCAAGCCTTAGTACCTTGTAGTTGGCATTGTTAGGTTTTGAACTTGCCTGGGACTGGTCTTTGTCACCTCCTTCTATCCTATTCCTCTCTTTTGGAGTGGGAATGTCTACTGTATACCTGTCCCATTACTTTATTTTGGTAGTATGTAACTGGTTTGGTTTTATAGGTTCACAGCTGGAGAGGAATTTTCCCTCAGGATGAACTGTACTTTGAGCCTCACTCATATCTGGATGATGTTTAGGTGAGACTTAGGACTTTAGATGAGCCGATGCCTGAAAGAGTTAAGACTTTTGGGGTTGTTGGCACAAAATGAGTGTATTTTGTATGTAAGAAGGACAAAAAACTTGGGGAATATGAACTGAATTTTGTGTCTCCCATAAATTCATATGTTGGAACCCGAATCCTTAATGTGATGGCATTTGGAGGTGAGGCCTTTGGGAGGTAATTAGATTAGATGGTGAGGGCAGAGCCCCTATAATAGGATTAATGCCGTTACAAAAAGAGGAAAGGTTCTCTCTCTGCTTCCTGCTCCAAGAATGGGCTGTGTGAGAACGTAAGGAGGAACTGGGGCTTGTCCAGCACGGAATCTGCTGGGAATCTGCTGGGAATCTGCTGGCTGCTTGATCTAGGACTTCTCAGCCTCCAGAACTGTGGAAAATAGATGTTTGCTGTTCAAATTACCCGTCCATGGTAATTACTTATAGCAGAACAAACCAAATAAGATATAAACATGCAGTTCACTTTGACAGTCATTATTATTATTATTACTGTTAGCTTGGTTTTAGTCTTAAGGTGTTATAATCACTTGTAGAATAACAGAGTGTTTGCATACCTCTTGTTTTCATAATTAATGAGAACCTGAAAAAAAATTGAAGCACGGGTTACCTTTCTCTAAATTAGACTTTGTGTGTGTGTGTATGTATGTTTTTCTTTCTTCTCCAGCAAGGGAGTGTCAGAGAATTACTTTGGTCTCTTTTGAGAAGGTAGCTGACCTCTGAATCACTATAGACAACTCCTTTGTGAAGTGTGGGTAACAGGTTTGCTGGAAACAATAAGGTTATCCACACTTAGGTACTGAGAGAGGGTGTGTGTATGTGTGTCTATTGTTTGGATAAAGAGGTAGAATCAGAAACATCAGATGATAAAAGAACATTTGCTAGAGTGTAGGTTCCTGTTGGGCAGGTATTAGACTGTGATTCTGGATCCTCAAGGAACAACACAGTACTCTGGGGCACCAGCAGGGGCACCTGGTTTGAAAGACTAAACTCTAAGATTTATAATCGAGGAGTCCAATTCCTGGTTGAATTTAGCAGGGAGAATATCAAAGGACAATGTCTCTTGCTGTGCTAGATGACTAAGCATCATCACAAAATGTGATGTTACAAGGAAAAACTACTTCCATAAATTGAAAGACCAACATTTCAAAACATGATTGAGGAAAGCAAAAACTATAAGTAAGTAAAATCCAACATTTTTATGATATCATTTTTTTCATTTTTTATCATTGTAAAATACGTATAACATAAAATTTACCATCTTAACCTTTTAAATGTTCAGTTCAGTGGCTTTAGATATACTCACAATGTTGTATAACTATATTCCATTTTACGTATCTACCACATTTTATTTATCCATTCATCTGTTGATGGACATTTGGGTTGTTTCCACTTTTTGGCTATTGTGAATAATAAGGCAGTTATGAATGTCGGTGGGCAAGTATTATAGTACCATTTTTTGGTTAGTGTAATAGCTATAACTTGTTTTGTTACTTTAGTGTTTGTTATAGGTTATTTATAGGGATTATATATATATGTATATATATATGTATATATATGTATATATGTATATGTATATATATGTATATATATACATATATACATATGTACATATATGTATATATATATGTATATATATGTATATATATATATATATATATATATATATATTTTTTTTTTTTTTTTTTTGAGACAGAGTCTCATTATGTCACACTCAGGACAGTGCCATGGCATCACAGCTAGCAGCAACCTCAAACTCCTGGGCTCAAGTGATTCTCTTGCCTCAGCCTCCCAAGTAGCCAGAACTACAGGCGCCTGTCACATGCCCGGCTATTTCTTTGTTGCAGTTGTCATTGTTGTTTAGCAGGTCCAGGCTGGGTTCAAACCCACCAGCCTCAGTGCATGTGGCCAGTGCTGTAACCACTGTGCTATGGGCGCTGAGCTTGGGATTATACTTATTTAGCTAATTATAGTTTAACCTCAAGTGATATTATACTACTTCATGTACCATGTATAGGACAAGAAACTTACAACAATGTACTTCTCTTTCTTATTTGCTAGACTTTATTCTATTAGTATTATGCGTTTTACTTTTACATACGTTATAAACCCCATAATACATTGTTATTATTCTTGGGCAAATGATCAACTATCTTTTAGAGATATTAATAATAAGAAAAAATACTTTATATATTTATCCATGCTCATTGATCAGGGTTCTCCAAAGAAACAGAACCAGTAGGATGTATCTAAACATGTTTATTCTGAGAATTGGCTCATGTGATTATGGATGCTGGGAAGTCCTGTACTGCCACTGCAAGCTGGAGACCCAGGAAAGCCAGGACTGTAATTCAGTATAAGTCCAAAGCCCTGAGAACCAGCGGATGCTGTAAACTCTAATTTGAGTGCCAATCTGAGTGCCAGGGAAGAGGAAATAAAATGTCTCAGTTTAATTAGATAGTTGAGAAGCAAAATTCCATCTGTTATTTTATTCGGGCCCTCAGCAGATTCGATGACGCCTGTCTACACTGGAAAGGCAATCTACTTTACTGAGTCCATTGATCCAAATGCTAATCTTATTCAGAAACAGACTCACAGCACACTTGGAAATAATGTTTTATCTGGACACTCCATGGCCAGATAATTTGACATATAAAATTAATTATTATGCCACATATTACCACTTTTTGGTGTTCATTAATTTGTGCAAACTAAAATTTCCATCTGGAGTCACTTTCCTTCTGTCTAAATGACCTTTTTAATATTATTTTATTTTATTTTTTTGGCCAGGGCTGGGTTTGAACCCACTGCCTCTGGTATATGGGGCCAGTACCCTACTCCTTTGAGCCACAGCATTGCCCCCTTTTTATTATTTTTTTAAATGGAGTCTCACTCTGTTGCCTTGGTAGAGTACCATGGCATCATAGCTCACAGCAACCTCAAACTCTTAGGCTCATGCGATCCTCTTGCCTTAGCTTCCCAAGTAGCTGTGACTGTAGGCACCCACCACAATGATGGGATAATTTTTTCTACTTTTAGTAGAGACTTGGTCTTGCTTTTGCTCAGGCTGGTCTCCATCTCCTGAGCCAAACAATCCGCCTGTCCTGGCCTCCCAGAGTGCCAGGATTACGAGCCTGAGTCACTGCTCCTGACCCTGAAGGATCTTTTTTAACATTCCTTTTAGTGTGGATAGGGGCTGGTGATGAATTCATTCATCTTTATATGTCTAAGAAGTCCTTATTTCACCAGTTTGTGAAAGATATTTTCATTAAGTGTAGAATTTGCAATTGAGGCTTGGCACCTGTAGCTCAGTGGATAGGGCACTAGCCACATAGACTGGAGTTGACGGGTTTGAACCCAGCCTGGGTCTGCCAAACAACAATGACAACTATAACCAAAAAATAGCTGAGCATTGTGGCAGGCACCTGTAATCCCAGCTACTCGGCAGGCTGAGGCAAGAGAATGGATTAAGCCCAAGAGTTTGAGGTTGTTGTGAGCTGTGACTCCATGGCACTCTACCTAGGGTGACATAGTGAGACTGTCTAAGAAAAAAAAAAATTATAGGTGGTGCCTGTGGCTCAAGGAGTGGGGTGCCGGCCCCATATACCAGAGGTGGTGGCAAAGCCTGCCCCTGCCAAAAACACAAAAAATAATAATAAGAAGAAGAATTTTCAATTGAAAGCCTCTTTCTTTCTTTCTTTCTTTCTTTCTTTCTTTCTTTCTTTCTTTCTTTCTTTCTTTCTTTCTTTCTTTCTTTCTTTCTTTCTTTCAGTTTTTGGCCGGGGCTGGGTTTGAACACACCACCTCTGGTATATGGGGCTGGCACCCCACTCCTTTGAGCCACAGGGACCACCCCCCCAAAGCCCTTTTCTTTTGGCACTTTAAACATATTGTTCTACTCTTCTCTGGATTACATTACTACTGAAGAGAAATCTGGTGTCAGCCTTATCTTTGTTTCTCCATTAAATAGTGGGTCTTTTTTCTATCTGATTGCTTTTAAGATTTTCACTTATCACTGGTTTTGAGCAATTACATTATTGTGGGCCTTGGTGTAGTTTCTTCATGTTTCTCTCATGCCTGAGTTTTGTAGAGCTTCTTACATCTATCATTTCATTAAATTTAGAAAAAATTTCAACTATTATTTCCTCTAATATTTTTCTCATGCCCTTCTTTCAGGGACTCTAATTGCAAGTATATTGGACTGCTTGAAGTTGATCCATGGCTCGTGATCCTATTTTCATTCCTAAAAAATTCTTTCTTCTCTTTGTTACTTTTGGATAGTTTTAATTGTTAATGTTAATGTCTAATTTGGCCTTGACCTCATCCAATGTATTTTAAAAATAATATCAGATAGTACAGTTTTTATTTCTAAAAGATTGATTTGATTCTTTTCTTTTAAATTTTCCATGTTTATACTTAACATTTTTAACATCTGGAAGATAGTATTACACTTATTTTAATGTCCTTATCTGCTAATTCCAACATCTGCTCTAGTTCTGGGTTGGTTGGTATTAATTGGTTAATTTTCTACTTATTAGAGGTTGTGTTTTCTTGCTTGCTTGCTTCTTTAGGTGACTGAATGCTGGACATTATAAATTTTACCTTGTTCGGTGCTGTATATCTTTGTATTTCTATAAATATTCTTGAGCTTTGTTTTAGGACGAAGATAAATTACTTGAAAACAGTTTAATTACTTTAAGATTTGTTTGGTAGGACTAATACAGTGTTTAGTCTAATTATCCCCATTACTCTGAGAGAGGATACCCAGAAAAAGTAAAGTCTAGGAGAACAGAGATCTTCTCAAGGAGACCCCAAGTGTACACCTGTGAGGTCCTTCCAGTGGTGACTCGGTTCTCAGGAGTTTGTAAAAACTTAATTTCCTGGGACTTGGAGCCTGATGATTGCTTCTGCTTCTGTGAAAACCTGCAATTCTGTAATCTGGAGCCCGCTTCTCTAGCTTGACTCAAGCTGACCAATGAGAAAGATACCAGTGGGCTGGAGCTTTTTGACTGGGGATAAAAAGAAGACGACCAAGCCAGATGGGGAGCTGGGCCATTTTGAATTCTTCTGTGCCTTGCTCCATTGGCTGAAATAAAGCCCTTCCTCTTATAAACATGGTGTTTGGGTGCTCTTGCAACAACTGGTATAAGATTACCCAACAAGTAGTATATTTTTTTCCCCCAAGTCCCACAAATATGAAATTTATACAATCTGGTTGGGAAAATAGGCTATTCCTGGCCTTGTGTGAGTGCTGGACACTCTTTCCTTTAATCATCTAGATGGTTCTTTTGTGGCCACAGATAATTTCCTCAAGTGTCTGCGTTGATCAGTAGGCTGCTACATACTTGAAGAAGATCCTTGACAAATCTCTAGGTTCCACCTCTGCTCAGCTCTCTCCTCTCTGCTACTCTGCCTTGCAAACTTGAGCTGCTGTAGGTCTCTGTGACCTCTTAGCACTGACTCCTCAGCTCAGATCATTCACTGGGCTCTGCCTGGATAGCTCCTCTTTGTGCCGTGACCTGGAAACATAGTAAGTTGTAGCTGTCACAAGGCTCACATCATTTGTTTACTATCTCACAGGGATCACTTAGTTTGTTGCCCGATGCTCAATGTCTTCAAAACTATTATTTAAAATATTTTATTTGTTTTTCTTATTGTTATTTCAACCAGGAGATTTAACTTTGTTCCCTGTTATTCTATCTTTGCTGGAAGCAGAAGTTCCAAATTAGTGCCCTAAAAAAGAAGTATGTCATTGGGAAAAGAAGAGGCTACAGTGATGGTGGCACTATAATGAGAGAAATGCTTGTTGCTAGAATACTGTTAAAATTATGGCTATAAAATACTATTTGTGCCTATGGCTAAAAAACTGAAGAGAATATGGGCTTTGGAGTTAGTGGTTTGAATTTCAGTTCTGTCACTTGCTAGCTGCCTGATTTTGAACAACTTACTTAGTCTTTCTGAGCCCTGGTTTGTTTATTTATATATATATATATATATATATATATATATATATATATATATATATATATGAAACATAAATATCAGACTCATGATGTTATTGTAGGATTAGATGAGATGATATATGAAAATTACCTGCTATAGTGTTTGGTTCATAGTAGCTCCTAAACAGAAGCTAATTTCTCTCTTTATTTGCCTCTCTCATTCCTCATTTCCCCTATGTCTTTTACAAAATAATTATGCATATTTTCTGTCATGATTTTGTATAATCTGGGAGAAAAGCAAAAAACGTCATTATAAATTTTTTCAGGACATAGGACAAAGAGTGTTCATTCCTTTCTTTTTTTATTTCTTCACACATCAAACACCCGCTGTATAAAAGGAAATATGCTACAAACCATGGAAAAAAGAATATGCATGATAGGGCCCTTGCTCTCCAAGAGCTCACAGACCAGCAAGTGAGGTGGGCAAGTAACCTGCCATGGGATAAGTTGGCACCACAGAGACACCGTCTCTTTGCAAAAGAGAAAGTTGTCAGCTTGCTGGCTGACAGATAAAAGAACCATGTCTGTATTCAATCTGTCTTCAGCTTCTTTTGTTGTTTACTTCTTCAATATCTGATTTATTTCAAGGCTCAGGCTCTGATCCAGCTGACCCTGTCACTGCAGAGACCATTTGATTCTTCCTACTTAGTGTGTTCAAAAGTCACTTTGTGGTAGACAGTATTCTTAATGAGCTGACAAAGCTGGGGCAGAGTTCCCCGAGTCATGGCACCTCATCTGGGGGACTCCTTGCCTCTGGACACAAAGGGATTACCTAAGGCACTGACTTTAGGAAAAGATGAAAGGCTTCTCTTTATAAGCCTTCCTTGATCTTGACACTGAAGGCCTAGATGGCACTCTCATCAAGCTTTTACTAACTCATCACCAAGCAATCAATAAGAATTTGTCAGAGAAGAAAGAAGGACATGATTCTTGTTCAGGGAGGGAATTAAAATTAGCGTAGTTAAAGAAGGGCAGTCTTACATTGGAAAGAGCACAGGAACAGGAGCGAGGAGACCAGCTTTTCTAATCCTATCTAAAAGTCTAATCCTTTTCTGTAAAATGCTATTAGACAACTACCCTGGCGTTTTTAAATTCTAGGCTCTGACTATGCTATGGAAGCAATTAAATACCATAGTGTCATACGTATCAGTAAGAAAGTCCAGTAAAGATTTATGATCATTTCCGTTATTTAACAAAGCTTTTATTTGTTGTAGAGAAGCTTTAAATTTTGTTTATTTCAGACCAAGCAAAATACAATTTTCCTTTTGTCTAGAGGATAGTAACTGAGTGCTTCTTTCTTAAAATGCTCCTGCAGGAGAAACAGAGGAAACGGTGCTTACAAACTGGAGAGGAAGTGGCACCACATGGTCAGGTAGGCTGACTATCACCAGCCCCACCTAAGTGGGTGACTCGGGTGGTGGATGTGTCTCTTTTGGTTTCACATCTTTTCAGAGAAAATTATTCCACTGGCTAGACATCCAGGGTTTATTTAAATCTGGGACGAATGCAAATAGAAATTTGAAGCTGGCCAGGCGCAGTGGTTCACGCCTGTAATCCTACACTCTGGGAGGCTTAGGTGGGTGAATTGCCTGAGCTCACAGGTTCGAGACTAGCCTGAACCAGAGTGAGACCCCCCCGGCTCTAAAAATAGCCAGACCTTGTGGTGGGTGCCTGTAGTCCTAGCTACTTTGGAGGCTGAGGCAAGACAATCACGTGGGCCCAAGAGTTTGAGATTGCCTTTGAGCTACAACACCACAGTATCCTACCAAGGGCGACTCCACTTTGTCTCCAAAAAAAAAAAAAAGAAAAAAATTTGAAGCTGCATATTTCTAAACTATGACTTTGGCTATAAGCTCCTCAAGGGCAGGGACTGGTGTGCTTAGTACATACAAGTTGAAAGAGTGGTGAGCCCTCAATGCCCACCTGTTTCTGAGAGGCAGCTAGAACAATGTCTGAACACATGGGCTTTGCAGTCAGATTCTTACTCTGCTACTAGCCAGGTGAGTTAATTAACCTCTTAGTGTTTCAGTTTTCTCATCTGTAGAATGGGAATCACAGTTACCTCATTAGAGTGATGTAAGGATTACCTGAAGTAATATAAGTTAAGACCTGGCATGGTGCTGAGGAGACACTCATTAAACCCAAGCAATATTGGTGGAACCAGGGCAGAGCAGATAATGATAGCAATTAATAACTGAATAGTATAGGAAGAACAGATTTAGTTCTCATTTCAGAAATGAGAAAATGAGGTTCCATAAGCTTTGGTTGCTTGCCCCTGGCCGGCCATATAGCTGGGAAAAGGTGGAACTCATCTCATGAGTTTAGACCCCTTACATCAGTCTGGTGCAATGAACTGCTTTAGGTGGATAGAGTCATGGGTTGTCCAGGGGCCCAAATATGACTCTAGAACACAGGAATAGTCTTAACTCATGGATGTTTCCAGCCAAATGATTTGTGCCACATTTAAACAAAGGATTGTGAGCTTTCTGTCACAGTAACCTGGAGCATTGATACATCTGTGAGTTTTTTCCACAGCATTCAGGTCTCAGGTACCATTGAGAACTTCCAGTTTTATATTATGACTGACATTCATTTTCTAAACACAATAGCCCTTGTGTCATTTGTCTGGCACTTTCTTAAAGAAATGACAGATGCTGACCTTCTAATCCTCCTTGCGTGTAGTCATCAAGATATTCTTTATGACTTAAAAAAGAAGATAGTCAATTCCCATGGAAGCAGACACCATATTAGATGATTTATGTACTTATCTAATTTACCATTAAAACATCCCCAGAGAGATATAGTTTATTATCACTGTCTCATGATTTTTCCCAAGGTTACACACTTTGTAATGGAGGTAGGATGTGAATCTGACTTCCTCAAAGAGATTTCTTCCAAATTCCTTCTCTTCGAGTATATGACAGTGTTCACTCTTAACAAACCAGGAAACACATTTCATTCCATTTAATTAATCAAAATTCAACTAAAAAATGGGGCGGTGCCTGTGGCTTAACGGAATAGGGCACCAGCCCCATATGATGGAGGTGGCGGGTTCAAACCCAGCCCCAGTCAAAAATTGCAAAAAAAAAAAAAAAAAAAAAAAGAAAGAAAAGACCAATTGAACAGTAAGTTTGTGCTTAGACTAGTGTTACAGTTCTAAGCATCTTAAAACCTTGGTATCCATAACAAGTCTTAATATCTTTATGTTTTAGATTATGCTATTTTAGGGAACCGTAAAATTGACTTTGTTTAAAGCTACTCCCTGGTATATCTTTGAGATTTAATAATGATTTGTGGAGGTGGGAAGATGGAGAGATAAAAAACAAATCATGCTAAAGAAAGACCTCCATGCACAAGGTCCTTGCCTCTATATAAATGGTATGAAAAAGAACATGAGATGGCCTTTATTTTATTTGGATAACACAACTAAGATGCAATATCAAGTTCTGAGCCAAAACTATGTAGTATAACTTTTAGACATTTTTGAATCACTGTGAAGTAATTCAGGACCGGAGCAGGGGTGGCTAAATACAGCCTGCAGGCCAGATTAAGCCGACAAGGATATTTTGTCCGTGCTCAGCTCCCACTGAGAACAAGCAACAACATTCAGCTGTGGGCGGATGCTGACTCACACACAGACTCTGATGCTACTCCGAGCCTTGCCAGCACCAACTAGCTGCAGAGATGAGATAGGTCAGTGTAAATCTGGCCTCCAACGTCCCTTCTGACTATCATTCTCTGGGACTTCATGATACAGTCCTGCCACAGATCCTGGATTGGTTGAACAGTATGCCCACAGAGAGAGGTGTGGGAGGATGCAAGGTGGCTGTGGCAGAGAAGGGAGAGTAGTGGGGCTGCCACAGAGTAGGTCCGCTCTTGTAGGTCTTCAGTCCCTCCAGAGTGACCCTTCTGCGTGTGTCCCCGAGTGCCTGGGAAGGGACTCCTGAGTGGCGCCAGCTTGCCTGCCAGCTGCTGTCCTTTTCATCATCCTGTTACTGGGCATTTGTAGGAACCACTGTGTGCCCTTGCAGCTAAATCAGGTGCCTTTGAGAGGTCCTAGCTGCGTTCTGCTTTGCCACATGCTGGAAAAGAATGTTTCTCTTGTGTTTTGAGTTAGAGTTAGTTTTTCTACTTATGGACCCTTTTCCTCCAAGCCTTCGACATAAAATTGGGGAGCTGGCACTGGGACAAAGCAGAACAACAGACATGATGCTGGACTTAGAAACACCACTCTTCTTTGAGGGCCAAAGCTTTGTTTCTGGCTTTTGTTCTGATAGAATGAGCTCTTACCTCAGGGACTAGTGGTCCCTCATGCAAATAGACCTCTGGAGGGCCAAGCTACCAGCTTGCCAGGCATATACATATCCTTTTGAATCTCAGTAGTGGGCACAATTTAGGTCACAAGAGAACCCTAATACACAGGTTATTAATGAAATATCAAATTCATCCTTTATTGTCCTTGAGTCAATATGATATATTAGAATCCTAAGATTTGTCCATTATCAGGGAAGATTATTTTAGAGAAATCTTGACTCTAAGTATGATATGCTATAGAATTAAGCAACACCAAGGGGCTAGGAATGTTGGCTGATGCCTGTCATCCCAGGACTCTGGGAGGCCAAGCTGGAAGGATCTCTTGACCTCAGGAGTTTGAGACCAGCCCCAGCAAGAGCAGGACCCCATCTTTATTAAAAATAGAAAAATTAGCCGGGCATTGTGATAGGGGCCTATAGTCCCAAGTACTTGGGAGGCTGAGGCAAGAGGATCACTTGAACCCAGGACTTTGAGGCTACTGTGAGCTGGGCTGATGCCACAGCACTGTAGTCTGGGCAACAAAGTGAGACTCTGTCTCAAAAAATGCTAAAGAAGAGGAAAATGTAGCATAGATAATATACGAAGAATGGTGGATAGAATGAACAATTTTGAAGGAATACCATTTTAAATCCATTTCAGGCTTAACAGAGGAGTTGTAATTTTGCAAAATAGTCACAATGTCATGTACTTACATTTTATAAATACAATGCAACTTTAAATTTAGTTTTAGCAAAATCATTGTGGACAATAGAATACTTCAACATGTTAAAGTGTAAAAGAAAACCAATTGTAACCCAGAATGGAGAAGACTCTATACCTAATTGTATCAGTCTCTTTTAACTTTCATTTTCAAGGTTATCACCCTTCAGTGAAGATAAACACTACTAAAAGCTTGTCAGCTCTTTTGGAGACAGGAAAAAGGATTTGTTTCTTTGGCTGTCTCAAGGAGATAGATGTGGACATCAGTGTCCTTCTACAACGCAGCCGATGAGCCTAAACAAGATGAAGTGGCAGCATGTTGATGGAATATATTCAGAGGTGACAAGCAGCCTTGCATACAGTAATGTTTTCCTCATTATTCTGCAAACAAACTTCAGAGAAATCTTACAATAGGAAAAAGAAAAAAAAAAAATGCCCTGCCAAGGAGAGAAGTTAGGAAAGCATTGTATCTTGAAGAGGGCCAGCCGATGGATAAGGACAGAGAATTTTCTTAGCTTTAAGGGCATTTTCTTGAAAAAAGATAAGACTATCCTAACATTAATCTAGAGCATTCAGAGAATGAAATAGACTTTTTTTAAAAAGTAGTGTTAGAATCCAACAGTTCTTTAACAAGAAATGTCACAATTTCTTTGCCAAAGTGTGAACTGATAGCTTTTTGACCATTAGACATGGTTAGAGCTGTAAAATTTTGAAGTATTATCTCATCTAATTATCTGTTTTAAGAGAACAGGAATACCAGAAAGTATTAATTAACTTACCTGGAGTAACAGGAAGGCAGTGTGGGGAGGACCAAGACTAGCACTTTCACTCCTGGTCTTGTACGTTTTATTCTATTATCCTGTGCTGTCCTGAGTATACACTATGCCATGCAGAAGCAGAGTGTGTGTATGTGTGTGTGAGAGAGAGAGAGAAACAAGTCTGCTCAGCTACCTGCGGCAGTGCCATTTTTCCCTTCTGTTCAGGCGCCTCCTGCTGGGTGATACCTGCCTGCTGGGTGATACCTGTCTGCTGGGTGATACCTGCCTGCTGGGTGATACCTGCCTGGGACATTCTCTCTTGCAAAGTATGTGGCACCATTTCCTCTTGTACTGCCTTGGAGCCTTCAAGTGGCAATGGCGTCCTGAGGAAAAATGGGAGAAACTGCCTCTTTTCTTCTCCTGCCCTTTGTCTTAAACTCTAATGTTCTATGAGCAGATTTTAATTTTTTAACACAAAGCTTTTGGCATTAGCTGTCTTAAATGATTCTTGAGTCCTGCAACTCTCCTGTTACTGTCATTTCTGCTGCTCAGTGGCCTCTAGCCTCTGCACATTGGACAACTGGCAGGAATTAGAACGACATGCGGAGTTGTTGCTTGCTGCTTGAGTAGCTTTTATGATTTCCAGTGGCTACAGAAGGAGTCAAAGTGTATAGCTGTATGTCTTTTTTCTCTTGAGGAAACTTAGGCCTCTAGGGGAGTCAAAAGTCTTGGCAAGAAATCTGTCTTGACTGGCCCTCAGTCCACACAGGTGTGGGCTTGGGAAAAACCCTTTGCTTTTCTCTTCACTTCTTGGCTCTGTCACTTACCTGCCACGTAATCCTGGGCAGGCAACTTAATTTCCCCCAAACTTGCTTTCCTCATTTGTGATATGGGATATTATGAGTCTTAAAGGTCTGTTTTGGATGAAAAAGGAGGTGCTGCCTTAAGTTACTTCATGGCACAATGATTCAATAAACTTTGTCATTAGTATTCCCTACCATTTCTCTCAGTAAAGAGGCAACAGTTAGGGGCGGTGCCTGTGGCTCAAAGTAGTAGAGTGCTGGCCCCATAAGCCAGAGGTGGCGGGTTTGAACCCAGCCCTGGCCAAAAAAAAAAACAAACAAAGAAAGAGGCAACAGTTAGGGCAAAAAAACTGGCCAGGGGTGGCGATCACAGGGAAAACATTTGCAATAACATACATAATAGAGAACTTGCATCCAGAACATAGAAAGAACTCTTATAATACAAAAATACGAAAACAAATGATCCAATTAAAGAATGGGCAACGATTTGAGTAGACACTATCAAACGGCAAATAAAGATGATCATTTGTCATTGGGGGAAATGCAAATTTGAATATAGTGAGCTAGCATTACATACCAACTAGAAAGGCAATAATCAAAAAGACATAATGCCAAGTATTGCCAAAGATGTGGAGGAACTTGTACTTTCAAACATTGCTGTAGGGAATGAAAAATGTAAATTGCAAAGCAATTTGGCAGTTTCTTAAGAGTTGAAAATATAGTTTCCTAGAATCTACTCAAGAGAAATAAAAACATAAGTCCACAATGTCTTGATTGCAAATATTCATAGCTGTATTCTTCAAAATAGCCAAACAAAAAGTGGGGGAAAAAAAAAAAACCCTAAGTGCCCACCAGCTAGTGAGTGGATAAAATATATACTCATTTTGCTGCTTGCTACTTATCGATAAAAAGGCATGAATTACTGATAATACACAGTGACATAGTTAAATCACAAAAACGTTGTGTGAAGTGAAAGAAGCCAGACACAAAAACTGTGTGATAAGATTCCATTAATATAAAATTTCCAGAAAAAAAACAACAACTATAGACAAGAAAAGGAGATCAGTAGTTGTGTAGTATGGGGATTGGAGTTGGGCTTGGGGGCAAATGGGCACAGGGAAACCTTTTGGGGTGATGGAAGTGTTGTGAAACAAAGTTGGAGTGATGGGTGTACAAGCAATACATTTACTAAAATTCATTGAACCGTATACAGAACATGGATGAATTTTATAGTATGTAAGTGATAGTTGAATAAAGACGTTAAAATATATTTGAACCGTGGATATGACGGTCAGTGATTGCTTTTTCTCCTAATATCTATTTCACCTTTATTTTGGCAGCAGTGGTATAATCTTTTCCCCCATTGACAAAAGCTAAGTGTTGGGCAGTTTGTACTCTGTTGTGAGAGAAGGAAAATCCTACTTCAAACTTTATGAAGAAACATAAAAGACAATAAATTCTTGGTAGTATTTCAAGCCTATACATAGCTAGGTTCAATTTCAGTGGCAGAGTAAGAAAATTCTCAGCGGCTGTGTGTAATCTACCTTGGGCTCTGTGCTTTTCCTCCAACCAGTCACCGGTTCTAGGGAAATACCATCCAAATGATTGGTCAAAGTAAGTCACATGCAACTTTTGGCCATTCTACCGGAAGTGGACCAATTTTGGATTTTCTTTCTTTGGGGAGTTATTGAATCCTTTGCCAATTTATCTGCAATACTTTTAAAAAATGTCAGCTGGGGATATTTCCGATTAAAATGTAAAAGAAGGTTGTATGAGAATATCAGAAAGCCAAAGGGCTGGACCAGGTGGACCTTGCTTGTTTTCATCATCCATTATAGCTTTTGGTACTGGCAAATTTCATTTTTGAGAAATATTTGCTCTTCATTTTGAAAAATGGGATGAAGTGGGGGCATGTGACTATAAATAAATTAATCAGATAATTTGTTCCGTGAATATAAACCTTGAACAGAACACAGACAAGAATGATTGAAATTGGTTTGAACAAACTGGTTCAAGAGAAGAAAAGGGGTGACCTGGGGTGGTGCCTGTGGCTCAGTGAGTAGGGCGCCCGTCCCATATACCGAGGGTGGCGGGTTCAAACCCAACCCCGGCCAAACTGCAACCAAAAAATAGCCGGGCGTTGTGGCGTGCGCCTGTAGTCCCAGCTGCTCGGGTGGATGAGGCAGAAGAATCGCAGAAGCCCAAGAGCTGGAGGTTGCTGTGGGTCCTGTGACTTCAGGGCACTCCACCGAGGGTGGTAAAGTGAGACTCTGTTTCTACAAAAAAAATAAATAAATAAATAAAAGTTGGATATTTTCCACAGATTCTTATTTCCAGTTTGCATGAATTTCTTATCAGAACTATAAATAGTGTGTTCATCTTCTCTTATGGCCATAATCAGAACTGCACTCACATCCGGGATAGGTGCTCTCCAGGCTGCAACTGCTTACTGTGCTTGGTCATTTATGCTATTTACCTAGTGCCCCTGAGTGTGAGAGTTTGCAAATCCTGCTCTTAAAGATGCAGGAACTCCCTGTTTGACATCCATAATAGTTTTCCCTTCCCCCACTTCTAACATTACCAAAAATTTCCTTTCTGAAGTATCCCCATCACACTTTGCAACATATTTTGAGAGTTCTTTCTTCCAATGATTTAAAATCTTCTTTCTTGTATGTTCCAGTTACATTTTTGTACTAGGTACACTTCATGGAGTCACATAAGAAACCAAATCTTAAAAGTAGCACTTCTCCTGTAAAAATACACAGATGCCTCCCTTTTTGGCAGTTAATAGGACTAATCCTGTAGCAAGGGGTCTTTGTCCTGCCTTCTGCCATATGGGAGAATCGTGCCTAAAGGTCTGAAAAGAGCTTCAGGAGTTGGTGACGCCTGCAGATGAGGAGGGACAATGGACATGGCAGGACATTCTGAGCCAGTACGGGGAGTAACAACCAGGCTTGAGGCTAAGCTCGGAGAGAAAAGAGGTCTCTCCTAAAGGGTACTGAGGGTGTGAAGGCACTCAGTAATCACATACAGAAAAAATGAATTATATATCATTTTAAGAGGAGAGTATCTTTTTTTGTTCTGCTACTTTAGATAGCCTCTAATATACAAATAATATTTGTTTGAGGCAGTGTCCTGGGAATCAGCTATTTGCAAATTAAAAAGTCATCCCTTTAAGGGGATATCAAAAGTAAGATGCTTTTTATTGTACCCCACGATCACATCAATGTACACAGCTATGATTTAATTTTTAAAAAAGTATGATGCTTTTTAAATAGCATTTGTAAAAATTTGTAAGTTAGGCTGGGTGCGGTGGCTCATGCCTGTAATCCCAGCACTCCGGGAAGCTGAGGTGGATGGATTGCCCTGGTCTCACAGGTTCGAGACCAGCCTAAGCAAGAGGGAGACCCCCATCTCTAAAAATAGCCGGGCCTCTAAAAATAGCTGGACTTTGTGGCAGGCACCTGTAGTCTCGGCTACTGGGAAGGCTGAGGTAAGAGAATCACTTGAGCCCAAGAGTTTGAGGTTGCTGTGAGCTATGACTCCACAGCACTAGGGGGTGGGGGGCAAGAAAGTGAGACTCTGTCTAAAGAAAAAAAAAATGTATAAGTTATACTTTAATTATTTATAAGTTATTTTTAAAAGTCAAGCCTGTTTATTAGACTTCAGTAAAAGAAAATGGGGTTATTTATTAAGGCAATATTGTGTAACCATTGCTGTTTCCCAAAGGATCACAAGAATAAATGACTTCTTAGTAAAGAAGGGATTATATATAAACCTACAAAGTAGGGGTTATATAATTTCGAAGTGGCAAATATTTTAAAAAGCAGCATTTACTACTTAACTTTGCTATTTAAAAAGGAGAGTGGGCACGATGTCTCACGCCTATGAAATACTAGCACTTTGGAAGGTGGAGAAGGGAGGAGCGCTTAAGGCCACGAGTTTGAGGCCACCCTGGGCAACACAGTGAGACGCCTCTACAATAAATTAACTGGGTTTGGTAGCATGTGCCTGTCGTCCCGGCTACTCTGGAGGCCGTGGCAGGAGGATGATTGAGCCTAGGAGTTTGAGGCTTAATAAGATAAAATCGTGCTACTACATTCTAGCCTAGGCAACAGTGACCCTATCAAAAAACAAAACAAAACTCAGACTATAGCATGAGTATAACAACATCTTTGAAACTATTGTATTTATGCATAAACCTAGTAGAGTCATAAAGCCCATCCATGCAGGTAAAGCAGATACTTCTTAAATATCCCCATAGATGAGTGTCAGTAAATAAGCAAAGTCGTTTTTAACATTGGAAGCCTCTATAGTGTTATATGATGATTATTACATCAAAATGACTGAATTTTGTACACCTGACAATTATTACTAAAATGCTGAAAAGTTTGAAATAGACTCTATGTTACAAAAAGTAATATGTGTGTAGAAATAAATATATCTTTTTTATGTTTTGGAGACAGAGTCTTACTTTGTTGCCCTCGGTAGAGTGCTGCACAGCTCACAGCAACCTCAAACTCTTGGGCTCAAGTGATCATCTTGCCTCTGCCTCCCAACTAGCTGGGACTACAGGCACCAGCCACAATGCCTGGCTATTTTTAGAGATGGGGTCTTGCTGTTGCTCAGGCTGGTCTCAAACTCCTGACCTCAGCCTCCTAGAGTGCTGGATTACAGGCATGAGCCACTATACCTTGCCTTATATATTTGCTTTTGGGGGACAGAGTCTTACTCTGCTTCCCATCCTAGAGGGCCATGGCCTCGGACTAGCTCACAAAAACCTCAAACTCCTTGGCTCAAGTGATCCTCCTGCCTCAGCCTCCCAAATAGTTGGGACTATAGGCGCCCACCACAAGGCCTGGCTAATTTTTCTATATTTAGTAGAGATGGGGTCTCACTCACTGTTACTCAGGCTGTCTAAACTCCTAAGCTCAAGGGCTCTTCCCAACTCCGCCTCCCAGAGTGCTAGGATTACAGAAGGGAGCCACCTCACTTGGCCATAAACACATATATTAAAATGCACAATAATGCCACATTTCATTTCACCAGTCCATCTGCTTACAGGCATATCTCACAGTCTTGATTTTTGTTGCAAAGGAAGGTGAGAGTGAGAGTTAAACTATGTAATTCATAGTTACTTGAATCATGTGCTCGCCTATCTGGTTGAAATCTGGTACAGTCACGTGGGGGCTGTGTGACCCTGAGTAAGTTACCTGGCCTCGAAGTTTTGTTTTGGTGTGTGTGTGCTTATAAAATAGCAATAATGTTACCTATGTTACAGAATTTTAAGGTTTGATATGTTTATGTAAAATTCTTGCGCAAAACAAGCAGTAAGTGTGTGCAATGTTCTTGTTACGGAAATGTTATCGTTGTTGTGATTAACTTAAAGCAATGCTCCGTGAGTCTATGATTTCCTTATCTCCTGCACTAATCCTTCATAACTTTCCTGCAAATGTGTGTATGTTTAAACTGGATGTGGTCAACAGGCTGATTTTTGCTTGTCTTTGTGTTGGCTTCGACAAGGTCAGGGACCTAACGCATAGAAGACCATCTGTGTTGAGGAAGCATAACTTTTGCTAATAGCTGCTGGCGTCCTCCTTGGATTTTGCAAAACATGAGCAGGATATCCACAATTTGCCAAGTTCAGCTAAAGTATGCTTTGCAGTCGGCAAAAATCCTTCCTTACGCGCGTCCTATTTAAGATTGTGGAAGACCTCAGGGGAGACTTCATTGCATAGCCGCAATCGGAAGACTGGTGGTTAACATATGCTGTGGCTCATGAAAGAGATCTATCATTTTATCATTGCACAAAATGTGCTGGTTTGCTTTCTTTAAAGATCTTGTCAAGACTATAAAAGTGTGAGTGAATAAGATATGTTCATCACTGAGGGCTTGACAAAAACTACTTACAACATGAATGCGTGTCAGATGCATTTTGCTGTGTGACAGAAGCAACACTCCATTCACAGACAGACCACGGTTACCAGGAGCTGGAGGTGGGAGCAGAGAGAGGTTGACTACAAAGGAATGCAAGCAAAATTTAGGCATAATGACAATACTATCTTGATTGTAGTAGTAGTTGTTACGTGATTGTATGTATTTGTCAAAACTCCTAGAACTGTACATCAAAATGGGTGAATTTTACTGTTTGTGAATTATAATGTCTCAATATAACTAGCCTAATGAAACAAACGAAAGGTTTCTAGTTTTGTTACCAGGGAATGGTTGTTGGGAGTAGACAAACTGGCATCCTTCCATATCTTTCTCTGAAATGTTGATGGGCTTCTTCTGCAATTGCCATGCATTTGTATTCACTTACAACAGATTTGAAAGTCATCTTTTTATTTCACTAAGTATCTAACTTTTATCTCTTTCTCTTTATAAGTAGCAATTGCTTAAAATTATTATAATTATTATTTTTTGAGACAGTCTCACTTTATCACGCTCAGTCGAGTCCTGTGGCATCACAGCTCACAGCAACCTCAAACTATTGGGCTCAGGCAATCCTCTTCCCTCAGCCTCCCAAGCAGTGGGGACTTACAGGCACGTGCCACAGTGCTGGGCTGTTTTTAGAGACGGGGTCTGGCTGTTGCTCAGGATTATAGGAGTGAGCCACCATGCCCAGCCTTAAGATTATTTTTTAATTTCATGGAGTAGACTGCATGTGTATTGCTATCAATCAGGATATTTCTGGCCACAGGCAACACTCAGTCTGGCTTAAATAATAATAAATTATTTAATGAATTTTATTGGTTTCATTCCTGTGGTTATGGGATGGGTCATTCCTACTCACAGCACTTAAGCCTACATGTACCCTCTTCTCCTGGAGCTCCAAAGAGAGATCTCTGACCTCTTCCCATGGCTCTCCCTGAAGAGTAGGGAGCCTGCTGTTGCCAAAACCTTCAGTGTTTCTTTCCTCAGGTCTCCTTTTCTGAACCAGTTGCTGTGTACTTGGCTTCTTATACTCTTCAAGGCCTCCCATGTGATCTAGAAATGAGGCTAGTTTCCCCCAAAGAAATTGTCTGCATGCATTGGCGTATACAAACTAGTCAAACTAGTCTACACTCAGAAACGTACAGGGGAGTGCCAGGCAGTGAACCAGCAATGCCAGTACATTTCCCTGAGTTTATTAAATCAAAGCTGTGACTAATTGTAGAATGTGATAACTCTACAGGTCTTATTTTAGCATTTCTGAGACCACATTCTTTAATCACTATTACTTTACCCTAAGGACTTCACATAAAAATACCTCATTCCAATGCTACTTCAAGAAGCAACACATTAACTTTCCATGTTAGAACAGATATTGCTTATGAAAGCGTAGAATAGATCTGATGTGTGTCGAGCACAGTGAAGACTTCGTATAACTTAACAGCATTTATTCATAGTTTCAAATGCAGTGTTTATACACAAAAAATTAGACACTGGCCTAAATATACTTTGTTCTATTTTGCTTCTAGAGTTTTTCTTTTTTTAAATCTTCATTATACTTCCTTAACTCCTACAGTGAAACAGTATTTAGCAATGTACTTGGTCGTAATTTCTCAATGCAAAGATTTACCTGTGAAATATAAAATAAAGTTTAATATGACCAAGCCCAAGTGCCTTGAATAGTTGACAAAGTCTCCGTGGACAAGGAATGGAAATTTAGCAGCCTATCAAAAGGAAAGTAAGTTGCCAGGCACAGTGGCTCCCACCTGTCATACTAGCGCTCTAGGAGGATGAGGTGGGTAGGTGGATTGCCTGAGCTCACAGGTTCGAGACCAGCCTGAGCAAGAGCAAGACCTTGTCTTTAAAAATATAGCCAGGTGTTGTGACAGGCACCTGTAGTCCCAGCTACTTGGGAGGCTGAGGCAAGAGAATCACTTGAGCCTAAGAGTTCGAAGTTGCTGTGAGCTGTGATGCCATCGCACTCTACTCGGGGTGACAAAGTGAGATGCTGTCTCAAAAAAAAAAGGAAAAGAAGGAAAGTACGTTTCAGATACAGCAAGAGTGTATGCCAGGCTGAAAGGACAGAAAGAAGGAAGATTTGGAGTTGACCGGGGATGTGTTAGAATAATAATTCAACATGTATTTAATTGGTATGTTTGGAGGGGCAGATGTCTATAAAAATAAAAATAAAATGAGAAGCTTGTTGTGATGGTGTGCACTTGTATTCCCAACTACTTGGGAGGCTGAGGCAGGACGATCACTTGAGGAATTTGAACACTGGGCAACATAGTGAGACCTCATCTCTAACAAAATAAAAAATAAAGATATAGGGCGGTGCCTGTGGCTCAAAGGAGTAGGGCGCCAGCCCCATATGCTGGAGGTGGCGGGTTCAAACCTAGCCCTGGCCAAAACTACAAAAAAATAAATAAATAAAAGATATAATGAGGGAGAAGTTTGAGGAGGTGAGTAGAGGTTTGAAGAACCCTGAATAGTATATAGAGTCTGGATTTTATCCTGTCAATAAGAGAAGGACAGCTGAAGGCTCCCCCCCCCCCCCCCCATTTTGGTGGGAGTAGCATTACGTGTGGAATGCAAAGTTTTGGAAAGATTTCCCTGTTCACAGTAAGGTTATATCTTGCTCTTTGTAAACTTTCCTTTTGGGGGGTGGTTTTTTTGTTTTTGAGGTAGAGTTTCACTGTGTCACCCTGGGTAGAGTGCCATGTCATCATTGTAGTTCACAGCAACCTCCAACTCTTGGACTTGAGCTATCCTCCTGTAGTTCCTGAGTGTCTGACACTACAGGCACCTACCACGATGACTAGCTAGTTTTTCTTTTTCTTCTTCTTTTTTTTAATGTAGAGATAGGCTTAGGCTGGTCTTGAACTCCTGAGCTCAAGTAATGCACCTGCCTCGGCCTCTCAGAGTGCTAGGATTACAGGTGTGAGCCACAGCCTGGCCCAAACCTACCTTTCTTTTCCTCAACAAACTTTGTTTCAGACTTGCTTTGAAATGGAGGGAAGGAAAGAAGGAAAGGAGGAGGGAAGGGGAAGGAAAGGAAGGAAGAAAAAAAGGAAAAATTCTTCATCAGCAATATGCAAAGTGGGTTAAAGCCGAAAAGAACTGGAATCAGGTCATTTAGAAACTATTGGTTGGCCTGAGCTTGAGAAGAAATGAGCATAACAGGTGGCAGTGACAAGAACGTAAATAATAAATGCTAAAGACATAATATGGTGAGTAGGGTTCCGTGGCTGTCCGTGTATCATGGTACAGATCTAAGTGAATGTAATTCAAGACTGGGGGCTGGTGGTAAGGTAGGCGTTTTGCAGAGAAGATGAGTTCGGTCTTGTGTTGACAGCATTTCAAAGTAACACAGTGGTTACGGCACTAGCCACATACACCCAGGCTGGCAGGTTCGAACCCGACCTGGGCCAGCTAGACAACAATGACAAGTGCAACAAAAAAATAGCCGGGTGTTGTGGTGGGTGCCTGTGGGCGCAGCTACTTGGGAGGTTGAAGCAAAGTAGCAGTAAATATGCAGCAGTAGTTAGGTACGTGAGACTGCTACTCATTCTTCCATTCAGAAATACTTTCCTGACTGTCCATGTTTTTATCCAAATGTTATGGTAAAACCAGGAGATAGAGCACCTAACAAGAAGAAATGTTCCTGTCATCATGAAACTAGCAAGGTTACGCACATATATATTCCAGGGTAAAATAAGTATTTACTCAAGAAATAAGAGTGGGATTTAATTCAAAGTCATGTGAGTGGAGAGAGGTGTGAGGAAGTGCATATGAAACAAGGCTAACAATAAGTTGATTGTTCAGCACCACAGGAGTGATTTCACCTGGTAGAGTCATGGGGCCAAAAGGGATTTTGAGAGCTCACTTGTTCAACCTTTTAATATGAAGCATTTAATACAGAGACTAGCATGAAATTGCCCAGTCGGTATTTGTTAATAGTTGCTGAAGCTCAGTGTTAGACACATCAGGGTTCATCATCTTACCATTCTCTTTACTATTGTATATAATTGAATTTTTTCATAATAATGCTTTTCTTGGTTTTTGAGATAGAATCTCATGCTGTCATTCTGGGTAGAGTGCCGTGGCATCATAGATCATAGCTCACAGCAACCTCAAACTCCTAGGCTCAAGTGAGCCTCTTGCCTCAGCCTCCTGAGTAGCTGGGACGATAGGTGCCCACCACAACACCTGCCTAATTTTTCTATTTTTAGTAGAGATGGGGTCCTACTCTTGCTCAGGCTGGTCTGGAACTCCTGAGCTCAACGGATCCTTCTGCCTTGGCCTCCTAGAGTGCTAGGATTACATGCTTGAGCCACTGGGCCCAGCTTTCATAGTAAAATAATTTTAATGAGACATAAATTTACATCCCTAGATCTGATAATGAAGAAACTATTGATGGCAGAGAGAGTGATGAAATCATTTCCAAAGACTAGTCTGAGAAAGATAGGGGGGGAATAAGGAAAATATAGTGCTAGAGACTGAAAAGGATCACAGATATTTCACAGAAAACGTAGATGATAGTGTTGACTGCAGCAGATGCCAAAGAAGAAGCTGTAGTTTAAATTTATTTATAGCAGATTGCTAGTTTCTAATTTTGTAAATTTCTGATTGGATGTTCCTTGAAGGGTAAAAGAAGTTGGCTACTTGAGAAACCTGAGAAAACTCTTTTGATCAGACCGTTTGAAGAAGTGTTCATTACTTGAGAAATACAGCCAAGGTTTCCTTGCTAATTTGTGTATCTCTCCTCCATGTTTTAGGAGACTAATGAGCAAAAACTTCACAAAATAGCCAGTGAACTTCTGCATACAGAAAGAGCTTATGTCAACCGACTTGACCTCTTAGATCAGGTAATATTTTCTTTCTTTTTTTTTTTTCCAGAAGTATTTTATGTTTTGACATTGTACATTGTTTTAACCTGGTGATTAAAGTGTTTTAGAAACTGCAAGAGGGACCTGTTTCTGGCTAGTGAAAGCTACTTGCTCAAGGAAGTCTGGCACTTTGGGCTTTCTCAGTAAACTCACCAAATACAAGCATTTTGTAACTCACAAAGAATAGCAGTTTCTCTCTGCATGAATCATAAAACGCCTTTATTTGTGCCCTTCAACTGTAAGTACTAGTCTGTTTCTTGACCTTTTATTGTGATTCTGGAGGCCGCATTACCATTTTAATCTAAATATGATATTGGTGTTTGTAATGCTAACATGCTGTTTGTGTCATTTGCTGTTGAGTACCATGTGAGTGATCTCAGCTGGCATAGTCATAGGGCCAAAGGGATTTTGAGAGTTCACTGGCTTAACCTTGTATGGTGCATGTGACACAGTGCCTGGCCTAATGTTGCCAACAGTGTTTTATTGAATACCCATTGGTATTTGTTTAATAGGTGAATATGCTCTATCACGTCATGGTGGAGACTTGAGTATCATTTCGGATATATATTTGGAATATTTAACAATGGATCAGAAGAATAGTTCCTGCAACAGAACAGGAACTTTGTTGAAAACAAAGTCATCTTAATTGTGTTTCAGCAATAAGGAACAAGACACTTGTAGATGAATACAGATTGATATAGATGCCTTGTTGGAAGAGAAAGCTGCCATGTTTGGGCATTAACTATAAGACATATCTCACTTTGGCCATTGGGAGACTGGCACGGGATCGGTTGGTTCTGGGCACACCTGCTCATCATCGGTTCCAAGAGTGAGCCACAGTCCTGTCAGGGTGAGCCCTGAGGAACCAGTTAAAGGCTTGTGTTGTTCAAAATAATGACTTTATGGCTCAAATATTCAGTTTTTAAGGAATTTCACTGTAAGTCAAAATCAAATCATGTGGAGTTTGCAAATTGGAAACAATTTTTGTTTCTCATGGGAATTACAGACTTGGAACTGTTAGGTATAACCCTAGTAGAGATGTGTCTTTTCCTCTGCATCAAGTTGTATGGGGTTTTTTAGCCAAATAACTTGTCGGCTCCTGTTGATGACCTTTTAGAATTTAATCACTCCAGTATCCTTTCTGTTGGAATCTCTAAGGACATAATTTTTGTGTTCTTTTTGTCTCATAAGAAAATGCAACGGAGGTGAATTTTAACCATCTGGTCATTCTGAAGGAACAGACCTCCGTCTGCCTACACTTAACACATTGGCAATTAAGGGGTATAGTAGCATGGTGGAGCACAGCTGGGACTGCAGGTCGTTTTTTGTTTTTGGGGTTTTTTTAATTGTCTTCAAAGTATCTATTACTGTGTACAGAAGAAGCATTTTTGTTTTTTTTTTTTTTCACCTCTTATGTCAATGTTTGAGTTATATATTACTGTTTACTAAAAGCAGGTAAACATCTGATAATTAAAATATGCTTTTGGCCCGCCAAACAACAATGATGGCTGCAACCAAAAAATAGCTATGGTGGGCGCCTATAGTCCCAGCTACTTGGGAGGTGGAGGCAGGAGAATCGCTTGAGCCCAGGAATTGGAGGTAGCTGTGAGCTGTGATGCCACCGCACTCTACCCAGTGTGGCAGCTTGAGGCTCTGTCTCAAAAAACTAAAAATAATAATAAATAAATAAATAAAATGTTTTCTCCAAGTAAAAAAATAAATAAATAAAAATAAAATAAAATACTCTTTTGTTCATTCCTTGGCCAGGTACTAAGCACCTGTTCTATTGCAGGAACTAAATCATGATCCTCCTTTCCCAAGGGGCATATAATGTTAAGAAGAAAAATAAGATTTATGTAAACAAGCTATGCTAAAGGATAGTATGTCATAAGTACCGTAGATATTAATCGAAACCTTTAAAAGTGAAAAAAGTCACAATTATTTTGTGTGTGTAAAGTGTTTTCCCATCTCTTAACTTTACCTATGGATAAGAAGGGTAAATAAACCCTATTAACCTCAATTGAAAATTTTCTGGCACAAAAAAAGAGAAATTATTTTGCTTGACACTCCTACAGATAGGGGCATATCCTAGGCTAGAATCAAAGCTTACTAATTCTTACACTTCATTCTTCTAAATCGCAACCTATATTCACTCCTACATTTTAAATAGCAATTGATCGATTTCTTTTTTTTTTCTTTTTTTTTTCTTTCTCTCTCTTTTTTAATTATTATTAAATCATAGCTGTGTACATTAATGCGATCATGGGGCACCATACACTGGTTTTATAGACCATTTGACACATTTTCATCACACTGGTTAACATAGCCTTCCTGACATTTTCTTAGTTATTGTGTTAACACGTTTATATTCTACATTTACTAAGTTTCACATGTACCCTTGTAAGATGCACCGCAGGTATAATCCTACCAATCATCCTTCCTCCACTCATCCTCCCCTCCCTCTCCTCCCTCCCTCTCCTCCCTCTCCCCCCTCTCCCCCTTCCCCCTATTTTTAGGTTATAACTGGGTTATAGCTTTCATGTGAAAGCCATAAATTAGTTTCATAGTAGGGCTGAGTACATTGGGTACTTTTCCTTTCATTCTTGAGATACTTTACTAAGAATACGTTCTAGCTCCATCCATGTAAACATGAAAGAGGTAAAGTCTCCATCTTTATTTAAGGCTGCATAATATTCCATGGTGTACATATACCGCAATTTATTAATCCATTCGTGGATCGATGGGCACTTGGGTTTTTTCCACAACCTAGCAATTATGATTCGGGCTGCAAGAAACATTCTAGTACGAATATCTTTGTTATGATGTGATTTTTAGTCTTCTGGGTATATACCTAGTACAGAAATTATAGGATTGAATGGCAGATCTATTTTTAGATCTCTAAGTGTTCTCCAAACATCTTTTCAAAAGGAATGTATTAATTTGCATTCCCACCAGCAGTATAGAAGTCTTCCCTTTTCTCCACATCCACGCCAACATCTCTGGTCTTGGGTTTTTGTGATATAGGCTAATCTTACTAGAGTTAGATGATATCTCAAAGTAATTTTGATTTGCATTTCTCTGATGATTAAAGACTATGAGCTTTGTTAAAGTAATTTTGATTTGCATTTCTCTGATGATTAAAGACTATGAGCTTTGTTTTATATGTCTGTAAACCATGCGCCTGCCTTCTTCAGAGAAGTTTCTCTTCAAGTCCCTTGCCCAGCCTGCGATGGGATCACTTGTTCTTTTCTTATACATTTCTGTTCTCTGTGGATTCTGGTTATTAAACCTTAGTTGGAGACATAACCTGCAAATATCTTCTCCCATTCTGAGGGGTATCGGCTTGCTTTACTTACTGTGTTCTTGGCTGTGCAGAAGCTTTTTAGTTTGATCAGGTCCCAGTAGTGTATTTTTGAAGCTGCTTCAATTGCCCGGAGGGTCCTCCTCATAAAATACTCACCCAGATAGATTTCTTCAAGAGTTTTCCCTGCACTCTCTTCTAGTATTTTTATAGTTTCATGTCAAAAGTTTAAATCTTTAATCCAGTGAGAGTCTGTCTTAGTTAATTGTGAGAGGTGTGGGTCCAGTTTCAGTCTTCTACAAGTTGCCAGCCAGTTCACCCAGCACCATTTGTTAAATAGGGAATCTTTTCCCCACTGAATGTTTTTAATTGGCTTGTCAAAGATCAAATAATGGTAAGTAGCTGGATTCATCTCTTGGTTCTCTATTCTGTTCCAGACATCTA
>CAUYPK010026385.1:0-11314 GCA_963574355.1 Loris lydekkerianus | reverse complement strand
TCCTCCTCCCTCCCCTCCGTCTCTCCCTTCCCCATATTCTTAGGTCATAACTGGGTTATAGCTTTCATGTGAAAGCCATAAATCAGTTTCATAGTAGGGCTGAGTACATTGGATACTTTTTCTTCCATTCCTGAGTACTTTACTAAGAAGAATATGTTCTAGCTCCATCCATGTAAACATGAAAGAGGCAAAGTCTCCATCTTTCTTTAAGGCTGCATGATATTCCATAGTATACATATACCACAATTTATTAATCCATTTGTGGATATATGGGCACTTGGGCTTTTTCCATGACTTAGCAATTATGAATTGGGCTGCAATAAACATTCTGGTACAAATATCTTTGTTATGATGTGATTTTTGGTCTTCTGGGTATATGCCTAGTAGAGTAATTATAGGATTGAATGGCAGATCTATTTTTTAGATCTCTAGTATTTCATAGTTTATATACACCACATTTTCTTTATCCATTTATCTGCTGATGGACATTTAGATTAATCATCCTCCATGGATAAGGAGGACTTTTTCATGGTTTCAGTTACCTGCAATTAACCATGGTCTGAAAATATTAAGTGGAAAATTCCAGAAATAAACAATGTAACAAGTTTTTCAGTTGTGCACTGCTCTGAGTAGCATGATGAAATATTATGCCATTCCACTTAGTTCCACCTGGGACATGAAGCACCCCCTTTGTCCAGTATCTCCATGCTGTCTACACTACCTTCCATTAGTTACTTACTAGCTATCTCAGGTATCAGTTTGAGAAAACATGATATACTTTGCATAGGGCTCAGTACCATTCCCAGTTTTAGGCATCCACTGGGGATTCTGACTATAATGCTTACAGATAAGAGGGAACTGCCCTTTTTAAACTCCCAAAGTGACGGCAATGTACAAACAGGCTCGGAAATTTCCCTTACCTTCAAGGCATGAGGTGTGTATTATTTGCCTTGGAATTTCCTATGCCTAGCTAATGTGTGTGGCCTATAGTAGGTTTTCAATTAATGTTTTTCACTTAATTAAGAGAGGAATAAGGTGTCAATCAATAATACTTTCCTGTGAAGTAGCTTCATCTACTTGCTTTCCTATGCAACAGAGAGAACAGGGAGCAGTCTGACTCTCCTGGAAGGCAAGGGGACAGTGGAAAGAAGAGTGGGCAGGAAAGGGAGGGCCAGAGTACAAAGAACCAAAATTAACAATACTTTACATAATAATTTTTCTAGGGTTTCAATGGCCATGGCCATGATGTGACCCTCTTAACAAAAATGTATTTCAAGATTGAAAATAACATGACTGAAAAATTTTTATGTCCACTAAGACAATGAATAAGTACCCTTTTACTCATATACCTTTTCAAACATAATGATCACAGAGAGGCTAGTCCCTTGCATAATTATGTCCTGGGAAGTGTCTTAGGTTGAGTTGTCCAAGAAGTTGACTTTGAAAGCAAATACAATAGAACCTGCATAGTAGACCACCTCCCTACATTGACCATCAACCTAAGTTGGCCTTATTTTCACAGACTGCACCTGCACCACGTGTACGGATCAGTACAGTAGTCCTGTTCCTTATGTTGACTGCCTTCATAGGTTGACCAGTTTGCCACAGTCCCTTGGGTGGTAATTCTACTACAGAGAGGTTCTACTGTAATTTATTTGGAAGGTGATCCCAGGAAATAACAGGAGGAAGGAAAAAGAGACTGAGAGGAAGAGGAGACAAGAGCAAAAAAGGAAGGATGACAGTAAAGGGGTACCCAGTCTGGGGTTGACTTCATGGGCATTCCACCTCTCCAAGCCCTTGTGTGGCTTCCCACTCTACTGACATTTCCGGAAATGCTCATGATTGCCATTCCATGATATGCACCACAGATTCCATGATATGCACCACAGATTACACCACAGATTACACAGCCTATCAGCAGAGAGGTTTTATATAGGACTAATAGTAATAATGATGCTAAAAATTATCATTAGTACAATCTAACATTAGGTAATATTATGAGCACTGACTACATGCCAAGCACATAACTCATTTTCTCCTCCCAATCATCCTAACAGACTCTTCTTTGATTCCATTTACACATAAATGGAGATTTCAGGAGACTGGAAGACCTGCCCAGGTCATACAAGCTGGTATTATAAAAGGGCTGACATAGGAATTTGAACCCTGACCTATCTACCCCCAACCTCTTTTGTTAAAGGCTCTTGAGCTTCCACAGCAAGGTTCGACCTGTAAGTAACTAAAAAAGAAATATTGGATTGGTTAGCAAGTTTAAAAAAAAATAGCCCATTTTAAAAGAGGAAAATTACAAGGATAAAACTTCATTAAAAATAATTTTTTTAAAGAAAAATCTAAAAATATCAGGTTATAATTTAAATGGTGTTTTGAGAAGTGTTTTGTAATCTATGAAAGATCTTACAAGTATAACATAATTGTACTACTTATCTTGAACTGATATGAAATGTATAACCACATTTTGGGTTACAAAATGAAAGATGAAATGGTGGTAAGTACTCTTCAATTTTATATTTCTAATGTAATGGCTAAATTTCATCTCACTGTTACTTTTATCTTCCTATCTTCAGAGGCTGATAGCAAAAGACGTATTAAAATGTGATAGAAACAGTAGAACTTCAAGCAATGTCAAATAAAATGCTTTCTGTGACGTTGCTGTTTTGATTGCATGGCATCTTATAGACTTTGGTCTCTACCGGAATGATCAATCTGTCACTTGAGTTATTTGACTATTGATTAATTTTCAGAAATGTGTTGACATAAGTCTTACTGTAAAAAGAAAATCAGCTCCCCTGTCTCCTGCCACCAGGATTTTGACTCTCAGGTTTTTGTCTTTTTGCATGATTAATGTTGTTCTGAACCTAAAGAATCAATAAACATTTTCTGAAGCAGAGATGTCTACATCCCTAAAGAGGGCTGCCCATTTCATTTCCAACTCAATCTACAAAATGCATTACCCTTTGGAATGAAAGGGTCAGGCCTGGCTGGTTGATGAAAATCAGGGAGTCTATACTAGTTTATTTATCCTTTTCCATGGGAAAAGCCTTACATTTAGGGGTACACCAAATAGCCTCCCTGGTGGCCTGAAAGAGTAACTACATTTGCACATTCCCAAACGACTAAGTTAAACATTGGAAGGATTCAATCCTCTGAGACTCTATTTTGAATGATGCTGATATAGTCTTCATAAGAGGAAACACACACACACACACACACACACACACACACACACACACACACACTTCTATAAGATTCTCCAGAATAGATAGTATCATCCTCAAGTGCTTAGAAATCTACCCTGTTCCAGGAGACATCATTTGCTTAGATGGAGAAAAATCTTTCTTCTCTACTGACGCCATATAGGTTGGCTCTCCTGCCTTTTGGAGGGGAAAGATATGGCCTTGCTGTGCATAAACATAGCTGTGTCCCACACACAAGAGCCCAGGAAAGAGCATGGAGGTCACCAAACAATAGATGTGGGAGGGAGAAAAGAGACTCATTTCCTTGGAGTCCTCTCTTTGTCCACACTATTACAGAGAATTGTCATGAAAGCTAAAGCCAGGACTTCAATACGTGTCAAGGTTAGGGCTCCTTTCCAAGTAAAATGAATGAAGTGATTTGGAGGCAAGATTTAAGCATTTGAAGAAATAAAAAGGTATTCGATACAAATGTCAAGTATTTTTGGCTCTCCTCTGCCCTCAGTGCCAGGGAGTGTGACAAGGAGGCACAACCATGCTTAATATTTGGCATCTAATACAGAGCCACCGTCTCATTCTATGTCACTCCAGACCCGGAGAAGTTGAGAAAAAATTGATGGCTGAATGCATGGCTAAGCCCTTTGTCTAGGAGAAATGGGATTCTTCTTGTGACTTGGGTCTCCAGAGTTGGGGCTAATTCACAAAATAAAGCAAGATAAGGGAAACATGATCTAATAAGCCTGGAAATGACTGCCAATTCATTCAGCCTGAAGGAGGTCCCCCTGGGACCTTGTCAACACACTGGATTTGAGCTCAAGAGTTCCAAGAAAAGATTTTTCCTGTACACACAGTCCTGGGTCACCAGCTTACAAAGGAAGAATGGGAAGATTTAGTTTTCTCAAACAAGATGCCATGACAAGCCCTGGGTTTAACACGGCAATGATTCCAAAATCAGCCAGCTGCTGGGGCTATTTGTGGCACAAATCTTCAGAGGGAATTCTCTCCGTGCCTGGAAAGAAGAAAAATTAGCATTCCAACCATGTCATTGAACCAACTTGGGACGTTATTTAATATATCTAATTACATGAGAATAATTTCATTAGCACTAGCTTTCATTTGAATATGCTGCAAATGGTCAAAAAATTTTATGTCTCCTTCCTGGAACACATCCCTAATGAGATCTTTGTGGCTGAAGATTTACTCCATAGGACAACTACAAGGTACCAAATTTTGAGCTAAATGAACACATTAAGCAACCAGGCAGTACTTCTTAGGTTCCTAATTACCATGATTTACAAAGTATCTTATAATCACCAGGCAAATGTCATTAAAGTCTTGTGTATAACTTTGCAGGGAGTGCCTAAGTGATGATACACTTCTACTTCCAGAGGCCAGGAGTTGCTGGGCTCCTGAGCTCCTGGCTCCATTTTTTTAATTTTTTTTAGACAGAGTCTTACTCTGTCACCCTAGCTGGTGTGCAGTGGCATTATAATCATCCATCACAGCTGACTGCAACCTCAAACTCTTAGGTTCAAGCAATCCTTCTGCTTCAACCTCCCTGGTAGCTAGGGCTGCAGGTTTTTGCCACCATGACTGGCTAATTTTTCTAATTTTTTGTAGAGATGGCACATGGCAAGGTTACCCAGGCTAGCTCTAAAACTTTTGACCTTAAGCAATCCTCCTGCCTCAGCCTCCCAGAGTGCTAGGATTACAGGCATGAGCCTGGGCCCAGCCTCCTGGCTCCTTATTAACCCTCCAAATGTCCCATTTGAAAGGGGCTGCGATGCCAGGCAGCCCCGTGCATCTGCCTCTTGCACTCTCTTACTAGGCTCCAGAGACCTGGATTTCCTGCTCTGGGTAGGGTTTCCACCAAGATGAAAAACAAGTCTTTCCCCACTTTGCTGCTCCCTCCTACCCTTTCTTCTTTTTCTTTCTCTCACTTTTTCTAGCCCACTTCTTGTTCCCTACTCTGAACACCACCGGAAAGTAAACACTCACAAATGAATCTTACTACCCAATAATGAAAGCATTCAGCTTTTTAATCCAACTCATGCAGCATCAAATGGCTCACCTAGGAATTTGGCATTCACAATATTTTTCCTTAACTTTGTATATGACTCGGCCAAGCTGCCACACACACACACACACACACACACACACACACACACTCTTCAGACCCCTCTGTTGCCCGTGTATCACCAGTGCACCTCTGTGTTTTGTTTCACCACCAGGCTCCTTATTACTTAACCATATGGGCCTCCAGGAGCACTGAAATACCATTCTATTGGAATCAGTGGGAAGAGGACTGCAGTTACAGATCAAAGCAAGCCACCAATAAAACCTCATTAATACCTGCAGCTTTAGAGAAAGAACAAGAACACTGGCCAGTGCTTTAAAAATGTCAAGAATATAGGATGACAAAGGCACCCTCCTTCCCCTCCGACCCCCTTCCAACACCTCCCCACCAAGAACCATAATGTTTTATCCAGACATGGAGAGAAAAGCCATCCTCCCAAAGAAACCCAAAGGGGAAAAAACGCACTAAATTTAGTCCTTCTTCCCCCATAAATCTTCTGCCACTGTAAGCAAGTTCATTCCGACATAATCTCTAGGAGAGCAAAAGAGAGCTTCAGGTGAAAGGTTACCTACATTTATAATGTCAGGCACTGGGCCTGCCAGGTAAAAGGTAAATGGTAATTTTGTCATTAGCATGCCTGACCCCTTGGCCTCACCATATCTCACAGAAAACATAAGAATGGCTCACCTGTCAAGATGCAAATGCTTAAAGGTCAATGTGCACAGAAATCTTCCAGAGCGTATGACTGAATTGCTGACACCTTTTTATTATTGCCCACTTAAATAAATGATTCAGGGGGCAAGATAAGGAACGACTGGCTTAACATTGAGTCTTACAGGAGGTATTCTTGGGGTATGCATTTCAAAATCATTTTTAAAATGCTTTTGCTGTATGTGGGCATTCAGGAGCAAGGAAAGCCTTGAAACTTCACAAGCATTCCCAGGCTTGAAGGATTTTTCCATATTCCTGAAAAATACACTGTCAGTTTTTAATGTAATTACTTAAGAAATTTTCACCCTTATTTTTTGCATTTTATCCTGTGTAAAAAGAATCCCTTCATTTTTTTTCTTCCATTTTTTGGGAAGTTGGGGCAGGAAGGCAGACAGTAAGGAAGTTTTTCACTATGTTATGTGAACATCACCCAATTTGAAAAGTAAAGGGATGAATAGAAATTTGAAAGATTATTCTCTTTATTATTTCGTTCTACTTATTATTTTTTCACAAGTGAAATCACAGGAAAAAAATAATGTTGCTTTAAAAGTAAACATAGCAGTCCCTCAAATGGTTGAACATGGAATTACTACATGGCCCTGCAAGTTCAATTCTAGGCACATACCCAAGAGGATTGAAAGGGAACAGAATAAATACTTTGACACCAATGCAGGAAACATTAATCACAATAGTCAAAAGGTAGAAATGACTCAAGTGTCCATCAACAGAATAAACACTATGTGGTATATTCATACAATGGAATATGATTCACCCTTACAAAGGAAGGAAACTCTGGCACGAGGTTCAACATGGTTGAACCTTGAGGACATTGTGCTAAGTAAAGTAAGTCAGATACAAAAGGACAAATGCTGGAAGATTCCATTGAGATGAAATGTCCAGAATAGGGAAATCTACAGTGATGGACAATAAATTATTCATTACCCAGGGTTGGCAGGAGCAGGGAGGTAGATTTGGCGGCCGATGGCTCAGAGGTGCAGAACACCTTTCTGGGCCAATGAAAATGTTCTAAAATTATGTGGTGATGGATACACAACTTTGTGAATATACTAAAAGCCACTAAATTGTGCAATTTAAATGGGTGAATTATACGTTACTTGCGTCATATTTCAATCAAACTATTTCCAAAAAATAAGCATGACATATATGGGTGGAAATGCTAATATTATAAATTGCATAAAGGTAGAGTTGCTAGATAAAATAGATCTTCACTAAGTCTTACAAGGCTAGGTAAGAGAGTTCTGATAAGTCTTACAAAGAACACCTTAAAATTGTTCATTCAAGTTATGCTTATTGGATTTATTCTCCACAAGGATGAGAATTTTCTTCTCTGAACTTTAGAATTTCTCCATTTATCATTATTAGAGAATTAACATTTCCTCTGAATTTCTGTCTACATGACAATCCTCAACCCTTGTCTTCAGATAATGGAACATGGCATTTTCAGCTCTCCTCTAGTGCCACTAAGGTGCACGCTCTTAATGGGAGCCTTTGTAAGTTCTTGCTGAAGTGTAAAACACTGGGGTTTCCAACATTCTGGAAGTACTGAGGAAGATTGGCTACCTTTCACTAGCTCCTTGCTGGTCAGGAAAACCACTCATTGCACTTAGAATAGTTCCCTACCTTTAAATAAATTCTTGGCCCTTTTCGAGCTACTTTATCACAACTACTTGTCTGTATCCCTCATATTAGCACAGTAAAAAACCATTATAAGATGGGCTCAAGGATATAAAATAGACACAAAAGAGAAATCTATAAATAGGCTTAATTATTTTTAAAGTTGCCAATCCTAATTGTGTCTTGAAAACCCAACCCAAAGCAAAAGCAAATATCGACTGCAAACTGCCCATCCAAGTAAGTGTTCACCATTCTCAAGAAGGCAAGCAAGTCTGAAGAAAATCTATTTGCAGCATTATTATGCACCACATGTTTATATCCCCCCAAATTTATATGTTGACATCCTAACCATCAATGTGACGGTGCTAGGAAGTAGAGCCTTTGGGAGGTGATCATGAGAGTGGGGCCCTTACAAGTGGGATTAATGGCCTTGTAAAAGGCATCACATATCAAGAAGACGCCATCTATGAGGAAGAGGGCCTCACCAGAGACTCAATCTACCAGCATCTTGATCTTGGACTTCTCAGCCTCCAGAACTGTGAGAAATAAATTTTTGTTGTTTATAAATCACTCAATTTATGGTATTCTATTATAGCATCCCCAAAAGACTAAAGTAAGCATCTACTTTTGCTGACATCAATAACCAGTCTGTGATATATTAATTATTCCTCTATATGACTCAAGTAGGAAGGTATGGGTATTTTTGTGGGGGTGTGATTGATTCCTATGAAGGGGGATCAGGCTAAGCCTTCTCAAGATTTTTATCCCCAGAGGATCTAATAACTGTGCCTCATCCTCACCTCTCAGACTTCCTCCCTCAGATCTCCTGGCTTCCTTTGGTCCAACCCACTGGCTATGCTTTCCTTCTCCACTCCTCACTCCTGCCATTTTTTAAATTAACTGAAGAGCATCCCTATGATTATAGCATCCATGGAGAGATTTTCTCTTTCCAGATGGAAGGGGATATTCTAGGCAGGTCTCATCTCAGACCTTCGCCTCTTCCTCCCTTTCTGTCTTTCATTCTCCTTACCACTCCACTGTCTCAAATACCCAAATTCCTGGGCAGCTTTTGCAGCTCTCTGAGAATTATTTGTAAAGAATTTACTCAAGCTGGGAGTAAGGACAAGATACTCAGACAATTAGGATTCTACCAAAAATTCTCACTATTAGGGGCACCAGCAGCTTGTGAATAAAATGAATTCTTCCATGAACCTTCTCAAGATCCTCCTTGGTTAATCAGCTATGTAACTGACCATCCAACAACAAGAAATGGGAGGCCCAATTAGTTAATAGTACTTGAAAGTCTGAGTTCTGATAAAGCTCTGTACAAGTCTCATGGCCATCCTGAAATGACAGGGCTGGGCTTTCTTTAGGGGGCTGGGCTTTCTGTAGAGGGTGGTGTATGGGTGGATCAATCTGTACTTTATTAGGCTGGTGTATGTGTGTATCAATCTGATTATTTTAAAATGTGATGGCGTTGTCTTAAAGGAGTGGAGAAATAAACTCATCACTCTCTAGTAGAGCTTCAGAGTGGATCAACTGGGATCAACATGAAGAATAAGAAACCACTGATAAGACCCACCTGAATTTGAGCATCCCTGATCCAGAGCAAGGAAGGCTCTGTTGCCATCTGTCTAAAGGGTAGAACATGGTACATAATAAATAAATAAATACATATAAATATGTAAATAAATACATAATAAATACAAATAAATTTGAAGTTTATTCTCCACCTGTCTACAGGGGTATTAGAGACACTTAATTATATAATTTCTAAAAAGTATAAATGCAATCGGTAAATCCAAATTCTGAACAATCTATCTGTTCAGCTAGCTATAAGGAAACATGTAGAATGACTCATTTTCTTTGCTTCTCTTTTTCATTTTCAGTTATCTTAATGCTTAAAGATAGTTTAAGCATTATTTTATTTATTCTGTTTGAATGAATGAAATTATCCCGTGCTACAAAGTCTAAGGATAAATATCCTCATTTGAACCCTAAAAACAAATCAAACCTAATAATGCCCTATGTCCCTACAATTTTATTTTTATATAACCCAATGATCAAAACCCCTACCTCTGTATATATTTGTATACAGTATATGGAAATACATGATTGTATACAATTATTTGCATATGGAGAGATATAAAGGTAAATTCTAGGTTGTAAACATCAATTAGGAGCATGGTGTAGGAGGAAAGGATCAGAAAGAAAAGTGGGAGTTGAGCAAAAAGGAAAAAGGGTAAAAATAAGGTTACAAAGCACTAACATATGTGGTATCACCCATTTATATTATTTTAAGTGTTTTTATTTCAATTTTAAGAAATTTGTATAATTTTAAATTTAAACAATAATACAAAGCTAATTTTTAAAGCAAGAGATTCTGGCCCTTTTATATTTGGATAAAATTCCTGCTATGATAAAATCTGTAGCACTGAAGTTTGGCTACCTCTATGCGTGTTGCTGGAAATTCTCAGTGTGTGAGCTCTGAAAGGGCGGGGGCTGTATAATATTGTTCCCCACTAACAGGCGGGGTTGCTAGAACATGAGCGTAGATGCTTAAGTGATGTCTTGACAGAATGAGTGACTGGCAAGACACCAATGTCAACAGATCCTCAGACCTACAGGAGACAGGTGGATTGTCCTCCTTAACTGACAAAAGGAAGCCACATATTCCAACACTAAACAGCAAACTGGTGGCATATCAAATTTGAGGAATTTTTGAAAAAAATTTCCCTGTTTTAATTTCACATCTGATGATGGCATTCTATCCTGTTTTAAGAAACAAAGTAACTTGATAATGCAAAATAAATGGAAAATAAATATCACTCGGTACCCAACCATTTTTTCTCTGCCACACATCAGAAGAATAAGAGCTGTCTTAGGCCACACATTAAATGCACAAACACTAATGAAAGCTGATATGCAAAAAAAAATTACTTTTCGTGATATCCCATACCACGGATAAGCAAAAAAAAGTCCTCATAAAAATCAGCATGCAGCTCACAGGCTGTAGGGTGGACACCCTTAAAAACCTCATTCATATCCCCTTTTCACCCCAACTATTTACAATCTCTATTGTTTGGTGTCGTAAAAAAGCTCAGAGGTAAACTCTCAGGAATACTTTTCCTCTGAACACAGGGTAAGTAATTGAATTTTCCATTTCAATGTACCTTCATTATCCTGGACTTTTGTACTATCCCTATATAGTTAAGAAAAAAAATATCTTAGCCATACTTCGCAGCCGGTTTTTTGTTTTGTTTTTGTTTTTTTTCCACTTCTAATATTTTATTCAGAAAAAAAAGGGCAGAAACAAAAATCCCGGTCATTTGCAGTATCTGTCGACTTTCAATTTGGCTCTCCTGTCTAGAAGGGTCTCATGCAAAAATCCATCTTTCCGAGCCTTTTTAAGAATTTTACTGTCTACTTATTTTAAGTTTGTGGTCTTGGAAGCTCTGAAATTTCTTTACATAATTGATTTCACACTGCTTTACGGTTCCCTTTGTCTTCTGGGATGTCGTCTTTTTTCTTGGTTTCTCTTTCAGCACAGGACCGAATCTTTATCATTTCTTCTTCTCCTGCTGTTTTACTTTTTGCTTCTATGTCACCTGCTTCATTGCATCTAATAAAGCAGCTATTTGAGGCCAACAAAGCCATTTTTCCATCTTGAAAGACTGGT